>PVIH01019603.1:0-34879 GCA_004025045.1 Sigmodon hispidus | reverse complement strand
TTTTGTGTCTTGATTATAATGTGGCGTGCTGACTTTTTTTGGGATCATATCTATTTGGTGTTCTGTAAGCTTCTTGTATCTTTATAGGCATTTCCTTCTTCAGGTTAGGAAAGTTTTCTTCTATGATTTTATTGAAAACATTATCTGTGCCTTTGAGCTGGTATTCTTCTCCTTCTTCTATTCCTATTATTCTCAAATTGGGTCTTTTCATGATGTCCCAGATTTCCTGAACATTTTGAGTTATGGCTTTTTTAGTTTTACTATTTTCTTTGACTGATACATCTATTTGAGCTACTGAGTCTTCCACTTCAGAGATTCTATCTTCCATCTCTTGAACTCTGTTTGTTATGCTTGTATCTGTAGTTCCTGCTTTTTTTATCTGATTTTCTATTTCCATTTTTGCCTCATTTTGCGCCTTTTTTATTTCTTCTATTTCAGCTTTTATTTCAGCTTTTATTTCAGCTTTTAGTTCTTGGCATGTTTCTTTTTTAGATTTATTCATCTCTTCCAGTTTTTTGTTTGTATTTTCTTCTATTTCTTTAAGGCTTTTTTTCATATCTTCTTTGAGAGCTTCAATGAACATCAAAAAGGAATTTTTGGTGTTGCTTCCTTCTGTTTCCTCTTCATTTCTCAGTTCAGGTCTTGTGTTTGTAAGATCGCCACTCTCTTCTGGTGTTACCATGTTGTCCTTTGTAGTATTATGTAATTTTTTGCACTGACGTTTGCCCATGGCTTCAGTGGTTCACGATTAGATGGGTCCTGGTCAGTTGTGGCACTCGGGTTTCTATGCCTCCTGTCACCTTTCTGGTCAGGGTCTGATTCTCTCTTTCAGAGACCCCTGCAGTTGTTGTTTCGCTCAGTTCGCGGTCGTGGTGGAAGCCGTGCAAATTCCCTCAGCAGGAGCTGTGTATGTGGTCAGGGACAGAGTTTACCTGCCCCTGCTCCAGAGAGCGCTGGGATTCTGCAGCCAGCACTGGGTCCTGGAAGTGGAACCAGAAGCAATGGGAGCTCAACTCTCCCAGGCGCTGAGGCCTCTTGCCCCCTCCTGACCTCTGGGCGGGGTCTGAATCTGCCCTTCAGAGACCCCTGTAGTTGGTTCGCTCAGTTCGAGGTCGTGGCGGGGTTTTCCCTCAGCAGGAGCTGTGTGTGTGGTCAGGGACAGAGTTTACCTGCCCCTGCTCCAGAGAGCGCTGGGATTCTGCAGCCAGCACTGGGTCCTGGCGGATTTTCAATTTTGATGATGCTTGGTATGTGAGATAGAAGTTGGAGACATTAGCAAAATGTTTACATACTTCAATTTTCTGTGTTTTTATGAGTAACAGATCAGCCAGACTACCTAATGACATGTATAGGGAACCATAATTGTTTGATACTAAAGTAAATGTGTATCTTTGTTATTTTTTCTGTCACTATGAGGAAATATCTTGACAAAAGCAATTTATAGGGGAATGTGTTTATTTTGCCTCACAGCTCAGATATAGTATACCATGGTAGAAGTTCTGGCAGCAAGAGGTTGAGTCACATTATATTCATATCCAGAAAGTAAAGAAGTGATGCCATTGTTCAGTCAGATTTCTCCTTAAATGTGACCCAGGATCTAAGGCCTGAGAAAGGTTAAACCTTTTCTTATGATGAAATGCCCCACCTCAATTAATTCAATCAAGATAATCCTTTACAGACATTCCAGAGACTAACAAAATCTAAATAACTCTTTGATGTATTATTGGAAGCTTGCCTCCAAAGAGATTCTGTAACCTGCTAAGTTTGGAACAATACCTAAACCCAGCATGTTAGCAAGCTATCCACTTTTGTGGTAAAATAATTGAGAAAATCAACTTAAAAGATGAGAATTTTATTTGGTCTCACAATGTGATGATTTTCAAAGCATGGCCAGTTGACTCCACAACTTTCAAGCTAATGATGAGGTAGTGCTACATGTCAGAGAACTTGTGGTACAGAAAAATTTCTCAGTACATGACAAGCAGAAAACAGAGAGGTAGAACAGAGTCAGGGATGTTATGTCTCCATGAAGCAAATACCTACAATAACTTGGTCCCTCCAACTTTCCACCACCTCCCAATATCCTTCTAGGCTGTGAATCCACAAATATTAATCAATTCAGGAGGACAGAGGTTCCATGATCCAATAATCACTCACAGCCTTTTTTGGGGGGCCAAGCCTTCAACACTTGAATCTATGGCACAATTTAAGAGCCAAGTCATAAGTTTTGATTATAAGAATCTGTACAATAATGATCCCAACAAATAAAACTAGAAAGTACTAGAGCAATGAAGCTATTGCTCTATATTCACTCACTGTCCTGATTACTATTACCATTGCTGTGGTGAAACACTATGATTAAAGCAATTTGGAGGGAAAAAAGGGTTTATTTGACTTATATCTTTTCATCATCAAAGGAAATCAGGTCAGGAACTCAAACAAGGCATGAAACCTGAAGGCAGGAGTGGATGCAGAGGCCATGTAAGAATGCTGCTCACTAGCTTGATCCCCATGGTTTGCTCAGCCTGCTTTATTATAGAACCCAGGGCCAGGAGCCAAGGGATGGAACCACCCACAATGGGCTGGGCATTCCCACATCAATCACTGTTTACTAAAATACTCTATAGGCCTGAGGCATTTTCTCAAATGAGGTGTCCTCCTCTCAGTGACTCTAGTTTGTACCAAGATGAGAAAATCTTTTCTTATTATATATGTAGTTAAACAGTAGGCCCATCACTGATTAGTTATAATGCTTCTGTGACAAATGAAAAATATGCAGAAACAATTAGAAAGAGCTTCAAGTCTGATGATAAAATTCTCTGTTTTGCCCTATTTTTTTCTTGTAGAACTCTTATAGGACACATATTAAATATTATGAAATTATAATACATCATAAACATTAAATTGTGGAAATAGTCTGGCTTCATTCAATAGCCATGTGAAGAAAATGTGCTTCCTACTATATTAGACTATGCTGAAATGCCAGCTAGAAGGAATAACATTAAATGTTATTAAGTCTTTGTGAATTCAAAAATTATCTGTTCCAGCAGCTGACATTATCTTCTTTGACAACCAGATCTTTCTCTCACTACTGTGGAAAAAGCAGGGTCTGAGAGAATATATTAGATGCAGACTCAAGGCACAGTGTTTCTTCTGTACTCTACTTCAATTATTGTCCTGACAGTCTTGTACATATTATATGTATATATGTATTATATATATCCATCTCCTGAAGCTGGAGTTACAAATGGATTTGGCCAGGAGTGAAGACTGATCCAAGCATTATTGGGTCAGTGGGACCATAGGACTGTCTGCTCCCTGCCCAGGGAGGGGATGGGGAGTTGCAGAGAAGAAAAATGACCAGATATGTTGGGAGGGGGAAGAGACCTTGAATAAGGATATACAGGGATGGAAAAAAAATTCAGAGGGAAAGCTGAACACAAAGTAAATATATGTGTAGCAATCTTATTTGCATTTCCACCCTTGATAAGCCATGCTTATGATTCTTATCTTCTGTATAGTTATTGTTAACTCTTCCGCATTTTAAATTCTTTTTACTGCTTTTTTTGATAAATACAAAATAAAGAAAGAAAAAAAATTTTAAAAAAAAACAAATGGATGTGAGCTGCCATGTGGAACTCAAACCCATGTTCTTTGAAACAACAGATAGTATGTTTAACTACTGTGCCATCTCTCCAGCTTAACAGTGTTATGTTTATTGACAATATTGTATCATTATACAGACAGAATGTTGCTTACAAGGGAAATGACAGAGGGTGAATAATAAAAGAACAAATGATTTCAAAAAAATATGAATACTGGGGATGGTGAATATACTCCATTATCCTTTCACTAAGTCCCACATTAAGTATCCTCTACTTTACTACTTTACCATTGCATGGTGCTCATCTGGTGAAAGAGAATATGCATGGCACAGAAGTCAAATCTAAACTAAGGGCTTTCTGTGAGTTTTAAACTACAATTTGATCATTTTTTAATTAATCTTTATGTCATTTTGCTTTTGTAAAGCAACATTTACAACATATTGTACTTTTAGACATCTCTATTCATACATTGTGAAGAGATATAGTTAAGAATAAATAGAGAAATGAATATAGATCTGGAGCATCTACCCACATCAGAACCATCTACTGTGTTCAACCTTAGAAAATATCAGTGCATTGCCTCCATGATGTTCCTATAAATGTTTACAGAAATGACATTGTCAGGACAAGGGTAACAAGTCCTAAATTAAATTGCTGAACATTTTTTCTGTATTACATGTGGAACAGTATTTTCTGCTATTTCTTCATAATTATTACATAATTTAAGTATATATCAAGCACTTAGTTATAATTTATTCCTTCAGTAATTTTTATGAGTTCACATTTGAATCAAATAATGTACTTCATTTTTCTAGTGTTTATCTTACCTTTCTAAAAAGACTAAAAAAAAAAACCCAGCTCACAAGTGATCAAGAAGAGTGTCTAATCACAAATTAGTCAATGATCAGCAACTATAATCGATGAGATGACAAACCACTCTAGAGAATTAACTGTAGAATGTTGGATACTTGTATCAATTATTGAGGACCTGCTGTCCCTTTGCTCATATTGTAGGATCCACTGATTTATTTATCTATCTATCTATCTATCTATTTATTTATTTATTTACTTACTTACTTACTTATGTTGTGCCTCAAATCTGGATTCTCAGGAAGATCACCAAGAGACTGGGTTTGGTGCAATAGCAAGGAGTCTCTTTATTGACAAGCTAGCTCAAATAACTCCTTCAGTCCAAGGCAGTAGTAGGGTAGGAGCAACGCTGAAAAACATGAGCTAAGGATTTTTATTGCAAGGGGCTCTAGGGGCTTCAGAGTTGTGGGGTTAGAGTACTGGGATTGGTTCAAGTTTGTGCTAGGGGTGCTTGTTATAAATTCATTGGCTACTACAAATACTAGGGATGTTTCAGCACTTAGCAGCTGTTGTTTAGGTTTATTTATATCAGCAGAGCAGCAGATGTGTACCTGAAGACTGTCTGTTCTATTGTTAAGTGTCCCCTTCCCAGGAAGGGAATGTTTGTGGTTTTTCTGTTAGTTCAGGGCCTATTGAGTCTAAAGTCAGAAGATAGTAGTTGTGACACACTCTGTTGAATCAGGGGCTGGCAGCTTGTCATGGTTGCAGTCTGAGTGCAGCCAAGATAGGGAATCTGTGCTGAAGTCTTCTTAGGCAAGAGCTCCTCACTTACTTAGTTATTGCTAACAAAAATTCAGTAGATTTTCATGATTTCCATAAAATGTCTGAATTACTACTTAGTTTTGGATATTTGGGCACTGTGAATCAAAGAATCAATCTCTTCTAAAGAGGAAGATCTACCTTTCACATTACCATCCCCCAAAGATTAACTTTTAATCTTTGGGATTTCCTGCTAGAGAATATTTTGGTTTACTTGAGGCCTTTAACCATAGTAGATAGTCTAATAATGTGACTTATGGTGGAGGCTTTGGGCTATGAACTATCATCTTGGTCACAAGAAAGGCTGAAATCTATATAAGACTATGTCTATGTGACTGAGTTGCAATAAAACTATAGACTCAAGAATCAGATAAATTTTCCTCATTGAATATTTAGCAATACACTACATATATAATTACACAATATTAATATTGCCAGTAAAAATTAACACTGCTGGGCTGAATAGATTGCACAGTAACTAAGAACACTGGCCACTCTTGTAGAAAAAAAAAACAGGTTTGAATCATAGTACTTTAATTACATCCTCACTTATTGATAGAGTAGCTCACAACTACCTGCAACTGCAGTTCATGAGGATGCCATGCCCACTTCTGGGTTCTGTGAGCACCAGGCACCTACGTGTGTGTGTGTGTGTGTGTGTGTATAAACAATCATACACATAAACTAAAGTAAGTTTTAGAGAATTAGCACAGCTTGTGATTCTACTAGCAGAGGAAAACTAGACCCTTCACTTTTAGAACTTCCTAGACTTTGTCTTATTATCCCCTCCCTATGATGATTTTAATCTGTCATCAGCAGTGAGTCTAGTAGCTTCCAGTGAATATATTGGGGCCTTCTAACAAATTTTTGAACACAAAAATGTTCTTGAGAGCCTCATATTTGTAACTGGTTTCAGGTGTCATGAGAATTTTTGAACTCTGTGGATACCATGCAAAATGACTCCAGAATTAACATCACAAATTAAGTCTGTTATGTCACCAATGACAAAAGTATATTCAATACTTACTATCATATTCCTAAAACATTTTGCCCTCTTTGCGACTAATTTTTCACAGGAATATGTCCAGAGTCTCAAAGAAATATTACATAAAATTAGCTTTACTATAAACTGACTCTTCAAGTTTGCTTTCTGAATGAATTTTACCTTACATTTTATCAGAAAAGTTTTAACATACATTTAACTAATGTTTAATTTACAAATGAGTTAAAAATGTAGCAATTCTGACTATACAAAAATGAAGTCAGATTAACAAATGATAGAGTTAGCACATCTGTGCTATTTTTCATTTCAAAGATGATGTAGCAAAGTGTCTTCATTCTAAAGCTGTAATGTATGCTCCAGAATGAACAGCTGAGCAAGAAAGAATTTGAAGTTCTTTCTCCATATACATAAGACACTGCTGAGAGTTCAAATATGTATGGATGTACAGTAACCTATAGGGAAATCATATATTAAATCATTTTTTAAAAAAAGAATTGTTTTAAAAAATATAAAATAGAGTGACAGGAAAAAATATGTAGCAATGCCATTGTGTACAATGAATAGTGTAGAGATCAAATGAACAACAGAACATTATATTAAAGATAATTTACAGATCTCAAGCTATTCAGTGGTTGTGGTATGCAGCTTGAGTGTTCTTTACTTTTTTTAAAGTCCACTAATGAGTAAGTACATACCTTGCTTATCTTTCTGAGATGTGATACCTCATTCAGAAGGACATTCTCCAAATCCATCTATTTGCCTGCGAATTTCAGGATCTCATTTTTTTTTTTTTTACTGCTGAATAGTACAACATTGTATAGATGTACCACAGTTTGTTAATTCATTCTTCACTTGAGGGGCATCTAGGTTGTTTTCAGGTTCTTGCTATAACTAATAGTGCTGCTATGAACATAGGTAAGATAACGCTTTTGGAGTGCTAATGTGCACCTTTAGGTTATATGCCCAATAGTGGTATTGCTGAATCCTTGGGGATATTGATTCCTAGTTTTCTGAGAAACTGACATACTGCATTACAGAGTGACTGAACGACCTTACTATCCCATCAACAATGGAAAATTGTTCCTCTTGCTCCTCATTTTCTCCAGCATAGGCTTTCATCTGTGTTTTTAATCTTAGGCATTTGGGAAGGTGTAAGGTGGTATTCGAAAATTGTTTTTATTTGCATTTCTCTGATGGCTAAAGATGTTGAACACTTTTTCAAGTGCCTTTCAGCCATTTGTAATTCTTCTGCTGAGAATTCCCTTTTTAGTTCTGGACCCCGTTTTTAATTGGGTTATTTAGGTCTTTGGGCTCTAGTTTCTTGAGTTCTCTCTATATTTTAGAGATCAGTTCTCTGTCACTTGTAGGGTTGGTGAAAATCTTTCTCATTCTGTAGGCAGTCGTTTTGTTTTATTGACTGTGTCCTTGGCCTTACAGAAGTTTCTCAGTTTCAGGAGGTCCCACTTACTATTTTTCTTAGTGTCTGTGCTATTGGTGTTATATTAGGAAGTGGTCACCTGTGCCAGTGTTTTGGAGGATATTTCTGATTTTCTTTTCTATCAAGTTCAGTGTGGCTGGGTTTATATTGAGGTCTTTTATCCACTTTGATTTGAGTTTTGTGCAGGGTAATAGGTTTGGATCAATTTGCATTTTTTACAACATTCCATCTAGTTATGACAACACAATTTTTTGAAGATACTATCTTTTTTCCATTGAATATTTTTAGCCTCTTTGTCAAATATCAGGTGTTCACAGGTGTGTGGGGTAATGTTGGGGTCTTCAATTCCATTACATTGATCCACAAGTATGGGTTTTTTTTTTTTTTTTTGCCAATAACAGGCTGTTTTTGTTACTGTAGCTCTATATTATAACTTGAAGTCTGAAATAAAGATGCCTCCTGAGGCTCTTTTGTTAAGCAAAATTATTTTGGCAATCCTGGCTTTCCTGTTATTCCAAATGAAATTGAGTATTATACTTTCAAGGTATGCAAAAAAATTGTGTTGAGATTTTGATGGAAATTGCATTGAATCTGTAGATTGCTTTTGGTAAGATTGCCATTTTTACTACATTGATCCTTTCCTATCTAGGAATATGAGAGTCTTTCCATTTTCTGATATCCTCTTTAGTTTATTTCTGCAGTGATTTAAAATTTTGTCAAACAGATCTGTTACTTCTTTGGGTATAGTTACACTGAGATATTTTATGCTATTTGCAGCTCTTATAAAGGGTGATGTTTCCCTTATATTTTTTTCAGCCCTTTTATCTTTAGTGTATATGAGGGACATTGATTTCTTAGGGTAAATCTTGTAGTCTGCTAAACTGCTAAAGGTGATTATCAGCTGTAAAAGTACCCTGCTAGAATTTTGAGGGTCACTTAAGTACAAAATCATATAATCTACAAATAAACATAGTTTCACTTCTTCTTTTACAATTTGTATCTCCTTAATATCCTTTTGTTCTCTTATTCTTGTAGCCAAATTATTCTCTATAATTCTTGTAGCCAAAACTTCAAGAATTATATTAAATAGATAAAGAGAGAAGGGACAACCTTGTCTAGTTCCTGGTTTTAGAGGGATTGGTTTGAGTTTTTCTCCATTTAGTTTGATGTTGGCTGTTGGCTTCTTGTAAATCGCCTTTAATATATTTAAGTATTTTCTCTATATTCCTGCTCTCTCCAAGACTTTTATCAAGAAAGAGTACTGGATTTTGTCAAAGGCATTTTTCAGCATCTAATGATATGATCATGTGGTTTATTTCCTTCAGTTTGGTTAAATGATGGATGACAGTTATACTTTTTCTCATATATTGATGTATTTATTCAGTTTGCCAGAATTTTGTTTAGAATATTTGCATCAATGTTCAAGAAAGTAATTGGTCTATAATTCTCTTTCTTTGTTGCATCTTTGAGTAGCTTGTGTATTAGGGTTATTGTGGCCTCATGAAGAGTTTGGCAATATTCCTTCATTTTCTACTGTATGGAAGAGTTTGAGGAGTATTGTTATTAGTTCTTCTTTGAATGTCTGGTACAATTCTGCAGTGAAACAATCTGGGTCTGGTATTTTTTTACTTGGGAGACTTTTAATAGCAGCTTCAATTTTCTTGGAGTTAGAGGTCTGTTTAGATAATTAATCTGATCTTGATTTAATTTTTATAAGTAGTATCTGTCCAGAAAGCTGTCCATTTCCTCTAGGTTTTCCATTTTTGTGGAGTATACATTTTCAAAGTATAACTTGATAATCCTGGGTGTCTGTTTTATGTCCCCCTTTTCATTTCTGATTTTGTTAATTTGGATACTCTCTGCTTTTTGATTAGTTTGGATAAGGGCTTATCTATCTTTTTGACATTCTCAAAGAACCAACTCCTTAATTCATTGATTTTTTTGTATTGTTCTCTTTGTTTCTATTGTATTGAATTCAGCTCTATGTTTGATTATTTGCTGCCCTCTACTTCTAGGTGAGTTTGCTTCTAATTGTTCTAGTGCTTTCAACTGTGCTGTTAGTTCTGTTGTTTGGGATTTCTCTAGTCTTTTCATCTAGGTGTCTAGTAGTGTTTCTTTTACATATGTAGGTGCCTTAATATTAGGGACATAAATATTCAGGATTGAGATCTCATCTTGATCAATTTTTCCTGAAATGAAAAAGTAATGTCTCTTTTGATTGATTTTAGTTAGAAGTCTACTTTGTTAGATATTAAGATGACAACACCAGCTTGTTTCTTGGGCCATTTGATTGGAAAATCTTTTCCCATCCCTTTACTCTGAGCCTGTGTATGTCTTTGAAGTTGAATTGTGTTTCTTGTATGCAGCAGAAGGAAAGCTTCTGTTTTTGTATCCATCATTTTAGGGTATTTTTTAATAGGTGAATTGAGTCCAATGATATTAAGGGATATTAATGACCACTTATTCTTATTTCCAGTTATTTTTGGTGGTAGCTTTTATATATTTCCTTTATTTGGGCTTTTCTTCTGTGGTATTATTGATTATTTGTAGTGTCATGGGTGTATTTGGGATTTTTAGGTTGGAGCTTTCTCTCTTGTGCCTTCTGTAAGGCTGGATTTGTGCATAGGTATTGTTTAAATCTGATTTTTCATTGATTATCTTGCTCACTCCATCTATGGAGATTGATAGTTTTGTTGGGTATTGTAGACTGGTTTGGCAGCCATACTTTTTTAATGTCTGTATAACTTCTAACTAGAAACTTCTTGCTTTCATTGTTTCCATTGAATAGTCTGGTGTTATTCTGATTGTTCTGCCTTCATAGATAAGTTGGCCCTTTTCTTTTGCAGCTCTTAAAATTTTTTATTTGTTCTGTATGTTTTGTGGCTTGATTATTATGTGGTGAGCAGACGTTTTGGGGGGACTAATCTACCTGGTATTCTGTAAGCTTCTTATATCTTTATAGGCATTTCCTCTTTAGGTTGGGAAAGATTTCCTCTATGATTTTATTGAACACATTATCTGTGCCTTTGAGCTGATATTCTTTTCTTTCTTCTATTCCTATTATTCCTAGGTTTGGTCTTTTCATGGTGTCCCAAAATTCTTGAATGTTTTGTGTTATGGCTTTTTTGGTTTTAGTGTTTTCTTTGACTGATATTTCCACGATTGAGGCTTCCACTCCAGAGATTCTCTCTTTCATCTCTTGGATTCTGTTGGTTAAGCTTGTATCTGTTGCTCCAGTTCCTCTCTTCAGATTTTCTATTTCTACCTTTGCCTCATTTTGTGCCTTCTTTATTGTTTCTGTTTTAATTTTTAGTTCCTGGAATGATTCTTTCATTTGTTGGTTTTCCTTTTCTTGGTTTTCTTTATTTTTCTTTCAAGGATTTTTTTCATCTCTTCCAATTTCTTGTTGTATTTTCTTCTATTTCTTTAAGGGCATTATTTATATCCTCTTTTAAGGCTTTTATAATCTTCATATAGGTGTTTTTAATGTTGTTTTTTCTTCATTGCTCTGTTCAGGTCTTGGTGTTATAAAACCACTAGCTTCTTCTGGTGTTGCTTTGTTGTTCTTTATATTATTATATATATTCTTGCAACGGCATCTGCCCATTGCTTTCTTGGTTCACTCTTAGTCAGCAACTGGTCGCCTCTTAGTCAATTGTGGCTAGAGGAGTTGTGTGTCTCATGTCTCCTCTGGACATGGAGTCTACATAATTTCTTACTTTGGTCTGGACACGGGGTCTGTGAAGTTTGAAGATGTCCACTGTGATGGTGCAGCTCTCCCTGGAGGTGGGGCCCAGCTGTGGAATATCCCTCCTGCTATGTGTCTCTAGGGATCACTGTGGAAGGTCTCTCCCAGCTTTAGTCTAGGGACCAACTACATGTGAGGTCACAGCAGGGGCTGTGCCTCTGGTGCTGGAGAGGAATTCTCAGCATGACCTAGGAGCTGAAATCTGCTCATGTCTGACTCTGCTTGGGACATGGATCTGTGGTTTGGAGGCATTTGTCTATGATTGATTTTACACCTTATAATTGAGGATGGATCTGCAAAAAACAATGATGTCAGGATTTGAATAAATTACACTTGTTTATTTTTTTTCTTTTTAAATATATCATTTGGTGATTTTACATCATGCATCCCATCAAACTCAGTTATCAGACCTCTCAGATTCATGCCCACTCTTATGATCTCCCCGTTTACAAAACCACCCATTCATGCTGCTCATTTTCTTACTAGAGCATAATTAAACTTCCTGTGGCCAGACCCTTCAAGAAAACAAGTCTTTCCTCACCCACACCCTTGCCAGCCATCAATGTAGAAGTGAGGCATTGTGCCATTTAGCTATGTACTAGCCTTGAGTTCTTGTGTACAATGACCTATCTCTCTTTTTATTTTTTTTAAATCCACTAATGAGTGAGTACATCCCCTGGTTCTTTTTCTGGGTTTCTTTTTCCTTGCTCAGAAGGATATTCTCCATATTCATCCATTTGCCTGCAAATTTTAGAATACCATTTTTTCTTACTGCTGAGTAATACTCCATTGTGTAGATGTACCACAGCTTGTTCACCCATTCCTTAGTTGAGGTGCATCTACATTGTTTCCAGGTCCTTGCTATAATGAATAAGCCTGCAATGAACATAGTTGTGCTAATGCTTTTAGAGTGCAAATGTGTGTCTTTAGGGTATATGCCTAAATGTGGTATTGCTGGATCCTTTGGGAGAGTGATTCTCAGTTGTATGTCCAACAATATTGCTTCATTCTGTCTGGAGTCTCTAAAAATACCTCAAGGAGTGGGCTAAATGTTCTTAACTCCATTATTCAGTAAACAAGAACAGGCAGATCTCTGTTAGTTAAAGGGTAATATGGTCTAGATAGATAGTAAGTTTCAGGATAGCCAAGGCTGTATAGTAAGACTTATGCTAAGGGTCACTATGAGATTATTTATAGGTGAATATGAAGAGGAGGTGTGTAAGAAACAGCTATCTCATGGCAGTCAAGAACATTGCACATATAAAACCTACGTCACTACTGCCAGTGAGAGTGATTTACAGTAATATCCTCCAATTGTACTTTCTTTTTTCATAGCACTTTGCCAATATACTCAGAATCTTATGTCCAATTATGGAACCAAGAACTTAAACTTTTTTCCAAAACAATCAGAGCTAGTCTTCACACATGGATCTGTTTCTTCTTTCTGTTTAGTTGCTTGCTAGTTCTCCCAGTCTATGCAAGGTAAAGCTTCCTTCTCATCCTCTGACTCTGAGGATACTTCTTTAATTCTTCTTAGAGATTCATGGATGATCTGTGTCAAGGGTCTGTATCAGGCAGAAGTGTGAAGGATTCTTTCAAAACTTCTTTTTGAACCTTCTTCAGTTTTACCCCTTTCCTTATCTGTGCCAAGATTCTATTACCATCATCTTCATCAGGAAAAAGAGGCAGAGTCTGCTGTTCAACCTTCTTCAGATGAAAACTACCATGCTTAAAAAAAAAAAGAAAGAAAGAAAGAAAGAAAGAAAGAAAAATGCCATGCTTCAAGGATGCTAACACATCATCAGTGGGTGAACTCAATCTTCTCCTCTGCAATCTTTCCACAGTCTTTCTGAAGGTTTTCTGGGCACAGACCAGCTGGCTGATATTGTAGAGCTATGCTGATGGGGTACTGGCAGGCTTTGGGATCTTCTTCTAACTGCCCTTCTTTCTAAGTACAACTTTCTCCAGTGTCTTTGAAGTGGTTGTGAACCACAACCAAAAATAAGCATTCCAAGGTTTATATAAATATAGTAGAAATATAACAGTGCCTATGCTCAAATACCAAAATGGTAAACTATCTTCTAAAATCTTAGTCAGAGATACAATTTGGCTAGGCATACTAGAATATAAAAGGTTCAATGTAATGGTTTAGAAAAACATAAAATATACATGCACATATGAAAATTTTAAATCCAGAAATTTTAGAATGTGTCTATTAATGACCAAATAAATAAGTCTCCATAAACTAAACTCATAGAAGCAGAAGAAATAGTCTGCTAATAGTCTGAATATTTCACATATTTATTTGGATAGGAATTGTGCATATGTATTGTCTTTCTGCAGCTTGTAGAAAAGAAGATGTTATTAGAACTAAGTTGTGCAGTGAGGTAGAGAACATGAACAAATGTTAAGCCTGAATTACTTGCTGTATGTATGTCTATAAAATGATCCAAAATTGAAAATGGATCATAACATATTGTTTGTATTATATTTGGGAAAGAGAGTATTAACTTAAAAGCATAAAAATAAATATAGTGTCTCTAATCTGGACTACATGTTAAGACAGACAACTTTCAAAGATATAGAATTGATGGTTCTTAGAAAATAAAATTTAATTCTAAGGAAAAGAAGAAAATTAAAAAAGAAATTAAGCAATACAGCAACAGACTAGATGGAATATGAATCTAAATGAAGAGGAAATTAGCTCACTGGGTAAGTCATCAGGAGATATAAAAACTTAATAAAATTAAAATTATAGCCCAATCAGAAAAGAATAGACTGGTCACTAAAGGAAAATAAGTCAGTGATAAAGAGAATAAATTTTGTAAGTACTCATTGAAAGTAGGAACGGCTTGATGCTATCTATCAAAGACAGAGAAGAAGCCAAAATTAAAGTCATGAATTTGGAGACTTACTTTCTCAAGCAAAATTCATATTCCTGAAGAAGAAACAAAAAAATGATAAGATAATAAGTGTGCAAAAAAAGAAAAACCATCTTCTATTGCTGAGCACAAAGCATGATTAATGAATAGTCACTAATATTTGACATATTTTCATGCAAGCTTTAAATTTTAAGAAAAAGAAAAAATGCACCTGGACAGATTAAATTAGTTTACTCAGAATAGGAATAATAACCTACTTAGCATTATATTTACCCTACACCATTAAATTTCAGGCAAGTAACACTCCCAGGTAATTTTGATGGAGAAAAGTTTGAAAGAGAAAACTTTTGTTTCAAGGTAAATTATTACTTTTTGAAGATGCCATAGATCTACCTATTATAAGGGAAAGTAATTTCCTTGCCTAACTGTTGAGAATGCTGTCTGCTGAAAGCTGTCAGCTAAAGTGCTTCAGCAAATAGCAATCCTCAGAAAATAAATATGATCATTGTCTCTGTCCTAATTTAGAGGTTTGGAGAAAACCCAATGGGCTACTCAAAGTACAACTCATGTCTAAAAATCTCCATTCAACTGGTTGAAGCCTTGTCACAATTCCATGACCTGTTCACACTGTTGTCCTTGCTCCTTTATAGTTTTTGCTTACCATCACTTGTAGTGCTATCAGCCTTCTGCATGTATGTCTTTGTCTCAGTCTCTGTTTCCAGGGAAACTGCTGTAAAACATGATTCATTAAGCCAAAAAGAAAGACATATTCCAGGACAAACCTAAGAATAAAAATAATAAACACCCAAGGAAAAAAAATGAGATGGTATAATATTCTGGATTAAACATTGAAACTATTAATCATGTAGTTATTCTTAAATATATACCTATAAAAATCAAAAAATACAGAAAGTCAATTTAGAAAGACAAGCTATAAATTAAATATACATGTAACCATTATCGTCAGATTTGAAAATCTAAAATAACACATTGTAAAGTTAAAATGTTTAAAGGAAAGGACTATGGAAAAGAAATAAGTTCTATGTTTCTTGCTTTCTATACTCAGTGTTTGAGGTTGAAGAAATCAAAGGATATCACATATATAATAGCTGAGAATCATGGAGAATACTTGCAATCCCATTTAGGAAGATGAAGTAAAAAAAAATGATAAGGTCAAAACTAGTCTGCTCTACAAGAAACAGAAGAAACATATCTAAATTCAATAGGTAGATAATTATTAGGCAACTCTAAACTTAAATATATTTTCAACAAAACACTAAAGTTTGCAAATAAAAGGGTCTAGTTTTGTTAATGGTAGTGACCTGATTATCTTACAGTATCAGGAGAGGTACATATTGCTAACATCTTTATATCTATACACAAAACACACCACACACAGAAACACACATGTTTAAACTTCTAGTTGGAAGGCAGCTCCTCTGTATCTCCATATAGTAGTACACTGGAACCATAAAGATGCATGAAAAGTTTACTGAAATATATTTATATCAGTGAAAAATTTTATAGAATTATTTTTGTAAAATTGATGAATACTTTTATACAACAAGGTACTTGGAAACTATTACAAAAGAATAAAATATCTGTCAAAAATTATCTCCATATATAAATAATAAATTAACTCCTGTATAATAAACTACATATTTCACATATCCATATCTGTACCTAACTGCATAGAAAAAAAAACAGAAAAAATAAGCACAAAATTTTCTCTGGAGGAAAGCTCAAATTGATGGGATATTGTAAGCTGGTTCATTTTGCATCATCTGTATTCTTGGAAATTTTTATGATTGCAGTGTGTTTGGCATTACTTAAAAAATCTAAAATGCATAAAAAGAGTAAAATTTTCTTCATAACATGAATAGGTTTTATTGTTAAATAAATAGATAATGTTTATTATATTGGCTAAATGCTTTTGGTTATTGTTTCATTTTTAAAATATTTTAATTAGTTCTTTGGGAATTTAATATATAGTATTTTGATTAGATTTTCCCTGCCCAACTCTTCACATATCCACATTTCAATTTAAACTCACTCAGCTTTATGTTATTATTTTAAAAACTCCATCCAGTCCAGAATCCCCTGTTATTGGAGTTAAAGGTGGTTGTCAGCCACCGTGTAGGTTCTAGAAACTGAACCTGAGTCATTTGCAAGAGCAATAACCTCTATTAACTGCTGAGCCATCTCTCCAACCTCTGGCTACATAAATTGTTTAATATCATAGAGTTTATTGCACACATTATAAAAAATTAAAATTAAAAAATATGAAAATATGATTCTGTTGAAATGTAGTAGAATTTAATTAAAAATCCACCAATGTAGTAGAATTTAATAAAGAAAAATATTCATTAAGACCTAGAGGTATCATTCTGTTATAGAGTACTTGCTTAACATACAAGGGACTTGGTTTCAATTCCAAGCACAACAAAGGAAAGAAAAAATATGTAGACTTTAAAATAAATAGAAATCTTGAGGTATACAAACACATTTGACAACTTACAATAAAAAAAACTAAGATAATAATTGTCATCAGTTTAAAACTTTGTTTTCAAACTTTGGTGAATGTCTGAGGATGTAGTTCATTTTGTAAAGTGCTGCCCAGCATACAGATTTTGCATTTGATCCCCAGCAGTGCATAAGCTGGTGTGGTGGCAAATACCTGTAATCCTTACAGTCAAAAGGTGAAGAAAAGGAGGATAAACAGCTCAAATTGTTCTCAACTAAATAGAGAATTTGTGGCCATCCTAACCCTGTCTCAAAAAAATGCTGTAGACACTTGATAAAAACAACCAGAAACAGAACAATAATTGCAACAATACAAATATAAAGGCATGGCTTAGTTTTATGTACCCTACTCTTTAGAGATAAAAATATAAAGTCAACTGTGCTTCAGAGGAATGTAAGTACTTTAAAATACATCTGTGAGGCAGGAGACCATTGATAGCAAGACATTAATAAAGTAGACTAATTGGCTCTTACAGAATCACCCATTGAAATCTCAAGACAAATAGCTCAATATAAGAGCATCCGTGATGAGTTCTGTGCAGAGGTGTGTCTCTAATGATCTAATATGTACCAGAGGCAAGCCACAAGTTATCCAAACATCCTTACAATGATCTATATGAAGATCAATTCCTTCAAACATGCTTCTGATAAGCCTTTAGAAATGGTTTGTGTAATTCTGCTTGGGTATATAAACCATCTATACAAATGTCATGTGATTACAACCATTTATGAGCTCCAGGAAAAAAGTGAGAATAAAGAAGTCAGTTTACATTAAAGAGAAGAGGCAAAGTTTATGTAGAGATTCTACTTTTAATATGACTTTAAAGAACTGTGGAGGTTTTCAGTGGTTAAATTTTTATATGGGGCCATGGGAATGAGTAATAGCAATGGAACAATGGGTTACCGCTGTTTGAGCTGTCTTGCACTTTTCTAATAAGACTCTATTCTACATCTTTTCTCATCCCAGATACCTTACTTGCCAAGTGGCTGATTTTCCCATCACAGTGTACTGCCTTCAAAATATTCAATGATTTTTCTGCCTTATTGTCTCAGAAATGCTGCATGGATTCTTTCTTGTGTAGATTACCTGGTGGGTAAAAATAGAAATATGACAGGTAGATACAATTTCTCACTAATAAGAGCACAGCAGGAAGAATATTGGCCTTGCTCCATCTCATTACAGCAATCATTAGCCAGCACACAGGTGAGTAATTGCCAGATGTTGGATATTCCTCAGATTTCTCCCCTCTCAAAAAGTAGGGAAAGAAGTTGCTCTTCAAAGATTCCTGGTGGGCTTCAGCAAGTGACCCTTTTGACCTTTGTTCCTTTCTCTCACAAAGGATTCCTTTTCGCACTATCTGTTGTGTAATGCAGGGATGACTTCTGAACAATATTTTGGTCCAATAGTGTCAAACAGACCTAGTGCACCAATGTTTTTAGAATTAGTTCACTCTAGAACAAAGTTTGCTCAAAGATTCTTTTGGAAAAACATTATAAATGGGCTTAGAGTAGAGAAGAATGGGAAAGCAGGATAATTTGTTTTCTTTCTATTTCATAAGAAAGCACACCTCTGAAAATAACACATTTTTAAAACTGCAACTCTAAAGTCTAGTGACTTTATCTAAGATGTAAGCAAAATCAAACTGAGTGTGGGATGTGAGGCATGAGGTGGAAAATATTTCTTTCTCAGTGTGTTGCACTCTGGGGTTTGGTTCTGAGACAACCCAATTTGAACAAGGACAAGGATATTTTCTTGCACAGGATAGTTTATAGCATATTCTTTTTTTCTTAGATATTGGCATTATATCTTCATTTGTATCTTGAGAAGTGTACTCCATCAAAAATCAAGGCTATTATATTACAGATAATGTCAATTCAAAAACAGCACTAATATATCTGGTTACACCCTCAAGGATCTGAGAGAATTTCAGCTATTCACATGAAGACTGTAGTGAGGATAGATGGTATTTTGACGGAATTTGTTGTATTTGTTTCTAGAAAATACGAATAATTGTAAATAACTTAATCTCAAAATGTTCACCTGAATATGGAGCCCTTGTGGCATCTAAATTAATTTTATTGACACATCAAGCTGACAGAATTAGACATAAATTAATTATATCTGAACAATAACTGAGTTCCATTTGTTATTAATGGACTGAACTTTATGGTATAGATCATACCAACCAGTCCTTCTCCACCAGCGAGAATTCAAGCATGGTACTGTACACATGATGGAAAACTATACATCTAGAAGTTATAGGCCCTAGGGAAGAAGCTCTAAATCTTATTTTTTCTAAATGGTCATGTTGTCAAACTCTCTTCTAGACATTGATATTTATATTTATAGATTCATGCCACTCCCAACCTTGGTCAGAGAAGGTTCTTGTTGAAATGAGTAGTGGTTAATACAGAGATGCATTACTGTTCCAAGTTCTGATAATAAGGGACTGTGGGTGCCTGACAGTATACAGGGCAGCTATATCACCAATATTCCAAGGCTCAAGGGACACTGGAGCAAAAAAGGTGGAAATGATGTAAGAGCCAGAGGATGGAGAAGGGTACTGTGAAATGCTGTCCTTTAGACATGACACTGCTAGTGTATAGATAAACTCAAAGCAGCTGAGATTACATATACAAAATCTGTAGAGGTACAAACCAGTTAAAAAATACCAGCATGCACTGAGGAGGGGTACTACCAGGGTGGTGAATGAGGGAAAGTCACTTTCCTTTAGGAGTGTGGCCTCTGATACCTTCCCCATGTTTCAGTGGATGACCCCACTTGCAAAAGCACATATGATCAGCATTAATTGGACTTAGTCCAAAAATAAAAAAAAAAGAAAGGAAGGATCTCAAATTGGGAAGAACACGGATGGTTCTGAGGAAAGAAAAAAGTGTTGTGAGGAAGGGATACATCAAAATACACTGTAATTGCAGAAAAAATTTTCAAAGAATAAATTTTTAAAAGTCACCAGTTAACATTAGTTGGCTTGGTTGTCCATTGTACACATCATGTGGGCAAGAAAAGTTGCTAAATCATGATTTTGCTTCAGGTGATTTTGGCATGATGTTCACGATTTTATCATACAAAATGTAACAAGTAAGCTATATTTATAATCATTTGAGGGGAAGAGACATGAACTGGGTCATCTTATGCTGACATAGTGGTATGGTCTTTCTTGAAAGTAAAAAGCATCCTAATTGTTTGTCAAGTTTTCCACAATAAGAGTGACATTCCAGAGATTTCTTTCAATATGTAATACACTTAAGGAAAATACCACTTCTCTTTACCCATCACTTTTTCTTTCCCATTATTTCTTTTAGCTTTTGACTCAATGCATTAAATTAATATACATAAATAATATCTTAAATACAATCTGCACAATTTATGTAAGGTTACTTGTGTGTGTATTTTTAAAAAATGAGCATTTGGCATTAGATAACCAATTTGTATGCTCTACCCTGGGGAAGATTATTTCTCTCAGCACTCTTTAGTTACCCAAACCTATAATTCTTTGTGTAGAGTTGTGATCTCCAGAGTTTTCCCCTATACACTTTAGCATGGCTATTGCTGTTGTCCTTGTTCAGCTCATATTTAGGCAGTAATGTTAGTGAGAATTTATGAGTCTAGCTTCTGACATAGCTAGGAGACATAGTCTCACAGCACATTCTCTGATCCTCTGGCTCTTACAATCATTCTGTACCCTTCTCCATGCTGTTCCCTGAGCTTTAGGTACTAGAGTTGTTTTGTAAATGTGTCCACTGGGACTGGAATCCCCAACTGATTGGTTGTGGTTTTCTGAAGTGGTCTCCATTTGTTGCGAAGTTTTTTTAATGAAGGGTGAGAAATATTCTTATCTGTGGATGTAAGGACAAATACTTAGAATGTAGTTAGTAATTATACTGGTTTATTTAAGTAGGGTCTCCTCCAAAACCTCATTAGCCTTCACTAGCCTTAGGTAGTTGGCTGGGTTTCTAATACCAGACATTGTTTCCTTCTTGTTAAATGGTCTTAAGTCTAATTAGAGAGCTATTAGTTACTGTTAAGGTATGTATGCCTTGAGATTATTGTGCCTCCATGGTCATTGCTATGCTTCATAGGCATTATGGCTGGGTAGGACGACTGGTTGCTTTCCTCCTTTGGAAGCTTGCATGACACCTTCTGGTACCATAAAACCTAGACCTAAGAGAGGATGCATTCAAGTGAGTTCTAGATCAGACCCTTATAGGATTTACATCTATAGTGCATGGTGTCTTCAGCAATAGTAACTTACCCTCCATAAGCTAGTGACAGCCTAGCCCAGAGCAATAGCAATAACCTATAAACTTTGGGAGTCTCTTGAACATCCCTGACCAACAATTCACAAGAGGACTTCTCCTGAGTGGTGTTCAGAGGTTTATAAGATGGATTTTTGTTACTGAAGGAAGAATTATCAGAACAGATAGGAAATTTTCATTTATACTATCTTTATACACAGACTTGCATTTATTATAATATTTTTGGCAAATAGTTGACTTTTACAGATCTCTTTACTGGTATTTTACCCTCTTCTCTCATCTTTATGTATTTATCACGCTTTTCCTCCCTGATTCGAGGTCTTCCACACATTTTTTCTATTTTTCCCACCTTTACCCTGTTATTTCCCTCTTTATTGCTCCACTTCTTGCCACCTGTGAAATGGACCATTTTATTTTTATTTAATTTTAATTTTAATTTTTATGGTTTTTGTAGTTACATTTGGAAATGTATTCACATTAAAAAGTTTGAAATTAGAACCCATAACTTCTCTGTGTGTGAATGTTTATTATAAATAAAGAAGTCACATTTTCTATCCCTGTATATCCTTAATTAAGGTCCCTTTCCCTTCCACCCCCTCCAGTCACTCTCTCTTCTCCACATCTCCTCATCCCCACCATGGGCAGGTGATCCCAAGGTTCCAAGGTCCCAATATTGCTTAGTTCAGCCTCCACTCCTGTCAAATCCAGTTTTCTCCCCCCAACATCAAGAATGAGTCAAGTGTTCCTCTAGGGGGAGTGGGATCCAAGGTGTCAGTCCAAGGTGTTTCTGATCCCAAGCTGTTCAGTGGTTGGGGTTTGCAGCTTGGGCAGGCTTTTCTTTCTTTCTTTTTTTCTTTCTTTCTTTCTTTCTTTCTTTCTTTCTTTCTTTCTTTCTATCTTCCTTTTTGTTTAGAGTCCACTATTGAGTGAGTACACCCCTACTCATCTTTCTGGCTTTGTGATACCTCACTCAGGAGGATATTCTCCAAATCCATCCATTTGCCTGCAAATTTTAGGATATCACTTTTTCTTACTGCTGAGTAGTACTCCATTGTGTAGATGTACCACAGTTTGTTAATCCATTCTTCAGTTAAGAGGTATCTAGGTTGTTTCCAGGTTCTTGCTATTCCAAATAATGCTGCTATGAACATAGTTGAGCTAATGCCATTGGAGTGTGACTATGGGTCTTTTGGGTATACACCCAGAAGTAGTATTGTTGGGTGCTTGGGAAGATTGATTCTTATCTTATTTTGTAAGAATACAAAAGAAACCTTAGTTGATTTGATGGAAGAATATTAATATAAATAAAAATCTAATTGTTTAAGTGTATTCTGAAAGAAAATTGAAAAAAAGATTGGAAGTAGTTACTGCATTAGCAGTATGATGGTTTCTAGAACCCATAACTTCTTAATGTAAAAAGCACATATATGTCTTTCTTGCTGATAAACGATGAAAATAAATACACTACATAAAATATTTTCTTCAATTAAAATATAACTATCTTTTACCCTATCCATATCCTTCCTCTCATCTTTCCCATTTCTCTACCTTGCCACTTTTCCCCCATTCACAATCTTGTCTTTAATGACTGTTGTTGCATAAAGTAGTTTATTATTAGTTTATCCACATAAATTAATTAATAAACATAAATAAAGCCTATTGAACCCTTTCTCAGGGCTGCCTAAACAAGACTTGAAGAATCTCAACAACTGGCATGGCAACATAGTTGAAGAGATCCTCATGAGGCTCTATCCCTAGATAAAAAGCTACAAAGAAGTATGACCTGATGATAGAAGGAGAGTTATTCTTCCTCAGGTACAAGATGTATAGTTATCCAGTAAAAAATATTTTTATAGAAATAAAATCTGTTCTGAGGGCTGAATTGAAAGAATGCCTTTAGAGCTATGTTTCTGTGAGCAGACTCCTACTTGAATCTAAAAAGGTAAACAGTGGATCTTGGATTATACCTCTGTGGGTGGCCATGCGTGCTCTGCAAGTGGGAGGGCCTAAGTTCAAATCACTTGCTGTAATGTATAAAGCAGTGCATGGCCTTGTGTGCTTATTACACCAGTACTGGGAGGCAAAGACATTGGAGGAAAGGATATTTTTATTTCTATATTTTATTATCATATTGTCTTCAACTCATATTGTTTGTTAATGACATATTATTTTTGTCTTTAGATTTGTTGAAAATTATAAAACCAGTACATACAGTTTCCATATACCCAACAATGTCTTTGCCTATTATCAACATCTTGCATTATCATGGTGCATTTATCACAATTAATGAGCCAATGTTCATACATTATTTACTAACACTGACACTTTATTTAAATTGGCTTAATTTTTATTCAATGTTCCTTTTCTGCTCTAGGATCCCATCCAGACTACAGATGACAGTCATACAGTCAAAGTTCCTTAGACTAACTTTGCTTTTGACACTTGTGACAGTTTTGAGAACTACTCATCATGTATTTTGTAGAATGCCTTTTACTGCAATTTTATTTTATTTTATTTTATTGCCTTGATTATACTGTTTTTGTCATCATCAGACCTTATGGTTCTATGTTCATGGCAAATTATAGAAGTTAATTGTCATTCTCACCCCCTAATATCAAGGATATACACTATCATTGTGACAGTTTTCTATTAATTTTGGCCTTAAAAACCTGGCTGACGTATACTGCTTGGTGGGTTTCTCCACCATACTTATTTTTATGTATGCTGCCTTTTCAAACCACTCTCTTGGATTGAAGCATGAGGCATGGCCCATACTTAGAGAATGAGAAACTAGCTTCTATCCTTTTGAAGGTAAAATTTGTAATTATTTTGAATTCTACATTAAACAGTCACTTTTTATATAAATTTGGAGTAATTAATATTTACTTTATATTATTTTAGTGTGGAAATTGTTTCAGCTTTGGCTACTAGATATTCATTCAGTTCACATCTGGACTTCTACCATATCCCAATATCATGTCACTGATTCTACTTTTGTTCATCTAGAAATATTTTTAAATACCTTCTGAAACTTTTCACTGCAATACATTACAGATCCATTGTTTTCTCCTCCAGTTTTTAAAAAGACTCATTTTTTTCCCCTAAGAATTAGTAAAAGAAGTCATGGATTTGATGGAGAGGATGGCGAATATATAGGTAGGTTTAGAGAAAAGAAAGGAAAGGAAGAATACAAAAGAAACCTTAGGTGCTTTGATTGAAGAATAATAATATAAATAAAAATCTAATTGTTTAAGTGTGTTCTGAAAGAAAATTGAAAAAAAGATTGGAAATAGTTACTGCATTAGCAGCCATTACACTGTTCATTTAACTGTATTTATTTCAAATATATTTTCAAGATGAATAGAAAGGTGAAAATAATTCCATGGAAGCTAAGAAGTGAAAAATTACTAAAGAACTAAAAGAAATGTTTTGAGTCAGTATCTTACTATGTACCTCTTTTTGGTGTAGGATTCACTATGTGCTCCAATTGCCAAAAACCTGCAGCATTTCCCCTGCTTGCACCCCTATAGTGCTAGGATAACAGGGATGTTGCTCTATATAGGTTTTAATATACTCGAGGAAGAACTGGGGAGATTGAATGAAAATTAGAGGATAAGAAGGGAAAAAGAGAAATTTCAGAAATGCTATGTTTACATTTTATTGATTAAGAATTGATTGTGTGACTGAATGATTGATTGTACTAACAGTTTGTTTGTCTATGCCATATTTGGGTGGTAGAGAAAAATTCAAGTACATTTCTTAACTGAAAATAAATTTAAAAATTTTCAGAAGAAGGGAATTATTTATTCTTCTATATTTAAGTCTCAAATTTACTTACCACAAGTTTGATTACACCTGGATCTCAAAGTGTTTGGATAAGAGCTAACTCATTTTAACATTTATGAAAAGATATTTGTTTTTCTTTATCAAACTGATGAGCAGAGGGCTTATATGAGTCAGCTTTGCTCCTAATGGTTGCTTAATATTTGGCCAGTCACTTAGTTCACTTAGTTCCTTTAGCTTATTGACACATCTGAAGAATTTTTGAAATGTTATTTACCTCTAGGAGAGTTAAAAAGAAATAAAATGGATGAAGAGCCTAGCAACATAGATACCATACATGTGAATAGATACTCATCATTTTGATTTTAGATTTTTTAATTTTACTTTATGTGTATGAGGGATTTTCTACATGTATGTATGTGGCTGTTTGCATACCTCATGCCCATGGAGATCAGAAAATTATATTGGATTCTTAGAATCACTGGAATTAGATTTAAAAATGGCTATGAACTACAATGTGGGTGTGAGGTCCCTTGCAAGAGCAACACATGCCATGCATGCTCTTAAGTACTGAAATCTCACTCTAGCCCCAGACAGTTACAATGAGGGGAGAAGACTATTTATTACAATGACTAATGTGTTCTTGATATTTCTGTTGATCTTGAGCCCAATAGTAAGAGATAAGTATATGTTTTCCCATTTTATTGATGAAGTTTTTCTTTTCTTTGTTTCCCCCACCCTGAGGGCAAGTAATAAAGGAGACTAAAGAGGAAGATTACAGTTCATGGTGTCTTCAACACATGTACCAAAGAGATAAGAATTGTACTTGAAAACCTTAATATTCTCTCTTTTTTTCTCCTTTATCTTAAAAGGAAGAGAAGATTCCCAAGAAATGTATATTTCTTAGACTTGCCTAATGCAGTACCCTAGAACTGTTTTCATGGTTTAGAAGTAGATCCTTATTACAATGCAGGGAGGTGGAGGAGGGAGAGGAGTAGGCAGGGAGGTGGAGGAGGGAGAGGAGTAAGCAGGGAGGAGGAGGAGGGAGAGGAGTAAGCAGGGAGGAGGAGGAGGGAGAGGAGTAAGCAGGGAGGTGGAGGAGGGAGAGGAGTAAGCACGGAGGAGGAGGAGGAGGGAGAGGAGTAAGCAGGGAGGTAGAGGAGGGAGAGGAGTAAGCAGGGTGGTAGAGGAGGGAGAGGAGTAGGCAGGGAGGTGGAGGAGGGAGAGGAGTAAGCAGGGAGGTGTAGGACGGAGAGAAAGAAAAGGAAAATTCCCCCTAATTAACTCCCACTAACCATGACATACTGCTCTTAGGATTCACTAAGAAGATGATTCCCCATTAGTTTTCTCTTTTCTATGTGTACCCAACTTCCCATATGCTTCTCTGTTATGCGACAATGTAGCATAAAGCCTTAGTCTGATGTGGCCACCCAAATTTGGACTTCTAGCCTCTAGAACTTTGGGAAAAAAATCAATCTCCATTTTTCCTAAGTAGCTACAACAGCAGGAAACAGAGTAAAATGACTTCCATCCTATACTCAGGTAACCAGTATGAGATCAAAGGCATCTGAACTAAGAGTGTATGCCATTATGACTAAGGTCTCTCTATAAAGTTAACAGAAAATGTTAGAAAGCTAAGTAGAATTGCATTCCTAAATCTCATTGCTGTCCAACAAGCACAACACTTTGGAGGGTTCTCTGCCTATCTTCTGTTCTTCTCATGTTTCCTGTGACATACATGCACAGTGCCTACCCTTCTTCAGCAGCACTGTGCACTAAGTGTAGCTGTCTCTATTTTTGCCTTAGTAGAGACAGGTGGTTGAACAAACGCTGCTACCATTCATGATAACTTATCTCTCTAGAAGAGAAAGATTACAAAATATATATGAGAATTAGAGATTTACTTAGAACTCAAATATTTGTCAGCAAAACAGATACTAAACCCACCACTTCCCAAGATACTGATTGTGATGTTTCTCAAAGTTGGGTGCTTGCCAGAAAATTATGTTATTATTTTATTCTTGACTTTAGGTTCAACTTAGTAAGTTATATATTGTTATATATATATAGTTGATTTCCATTATTCAGTGTTATTATGGTCTATAACACGAACTCTGAAATAATGAATACTGAACCATTGCTTCAAGGGGAAGAGTACATTCCTTCAAGTCTTTAGTCAGGAGGTATATATTTATATATACACATATACATACATATGCATATATTGTATATATATAGAGAGAATATTAATATGTAACATTGCATTATGTGTTCTTGGTTTAATGACACCTTAACATTAAGCACATGGCCACCAGCACTGTAATCTAGCCTGATGGAAGGTTATTTAACACAAATTTTCTCTGTAAGCAAAAATGCCCTGTATATTTAGAAATACTAGATGACACTTCAGTACTTCACTTTGAGCCCACTTTGAATTTCAAAATCACCAGTGAAAAGCACAAAAATTCAAAGATCATAGCATTAAATAAATCATGAAAAATGGATTGTTTTACAATAAAAGCTGAAACAGAAAAGCAAAGTCACGTTGTTTGATTTCAGCTGGAATGTGACCTTGACATCTCAAATTGTTCACAATTCTATGGATGTGCATGTCCCTGAAAGTACCTTCAGTATTGATTTATAGCTTACAAATACATTTTAGTGAATAAGTAAATTCAAATCTATGGACTCTGAGAAGAAAGAAGATTAACTGCCCATCAGTTGTGTAAACATGAGTTTACTACTCGATGGTAATCTTTTGAAGAAAAGAGAATGTGAGGGCACAAAAGCAAGCTGCTCTTGAGAACAAACACATTTTTTGTGTGTTAGAAATAGGAAAAGAAGAATATATACAGTAGCTAATAATAAAATATACTTGAGGGTAATGAAATGACTCAGCAGTTAAGAACACTTGTGGCTCTTCCATAGGATCTAGGTTTGGCTCCCTATACCCACATAGTGGTACATAATCATTTATAACTCCATTTCTATGGTGTCTAATGTCTTCTTCTGACCTCCACTGGTATGAGGTATGCAGGCTAAACACTCACACACACAAAGTGAAATTAAGAAGTCTAAATCATGCTCTTACTTTTATTTAAGTTTTTATACTTAAATTCAAATGTCACAACTTAAAATCTAGTATATTAATTTTCTCCACTTTGCAAAATGTGAACCAAATAAAGCAAATATTGAAACATGAGAATTGAAGCAATAGAGGTACATCAAGATGTAAATTGTTTGACTGACAATCATAAGGTATGAGCTTAATCCCAGAACCCACATAATAAAAGCCAGCTTAGTGGTGTGCATTGATAATCATGGGAAGCAGAGACAGGTAGATCTATGGGGCAAGCTGGCCAGCCAGTCAAACTATCTGAATAGTCCCAGACCAGTGAGATACCCTAACTCCAAAGTGAAGATGTATGGCTTTTGAGTAATAACATCTGAGATTGTCCTCTGGCTTCTGCAAAGCACACTTGTGCTAATACACTGCCCTCCTCACAACATAACAACACATATGATCATGCACACACACAGAGATGAGTGATCTCTATCAAAAAATAGTATCGATGCTTATTATTTGGTAGCTACTTATTACATATGTGGTGGTATTATGGCAATATCTTAAATTGTTTAATTTGTACAATGGCTCAGCATTCATAAATATTCCTGTTATGTAACATTTTACATGTGAGCAATCCTCTTGCTTTGGATAACACAAAAGTTTGTCTGTGGCTATAGGACTCAAAAAATCATCTGTTTTGTTTTGATTTGCAAAGTAAAAGCATGGTCAGACCTGGTTAGGACTTGCATAAGAGGAGCCATACAGAAATTTTATAAGATTATGCAGTTAGTAAACATAATATTCAACATTCAGACCTACATATGTTTGATTAAAAAAACCCTAAAGTTTAAAGCAATAGATCTCAAAGTTAGCATCACCTAGGAACATGTTAGAAATATGGATGATCAGGTACAAGCAGAGATCTAATGAGTCAGGAACTATAGTGGTAGAATCTAGAAATCTATGTTTTAAAAATCTTTTGAGGCAATTTTAATGCATGCCAAAGTTGAGAATGGGTGTCTTAATAATGATTTAACTACATTTAATTATATGTTCTTAATTGTGCTAATTACTTAAAATTAACACTTGTTGTTCAATTAACTTCAAAATATGAAATAAGAATATTTATATGTATTTCAACAGAACTATTGGGCTATAATTGGTATGTAATGAACTGAAAGTATTTAAAGAACATAATTTTGTAAGTATATTAATTATGAGTTTTACCACAATAAAGATATTGAACATCATTGTCACATCCATAGCATCCTTCTACCCTCAGGGATCATTTTCTCTACCAACATCCAACCTCCCTCTTCCCAAGTAGCCTTTGATCTACCTTGTTAGTGTGCACTAACTTGCATTTTCTTCAATTGCATTTCTGTGTGTATGGACTCATACAACATGCGATATTTTTCTGTACATCCTCAGCATAATTACATTGAGCTTTACCTATCTTGTTTGTATAAGTATTTTGCTCTTCTTTATTTCAGGGTGATATTTAATTAGGTCAACATTTTACAACTTACTTATTCATACATTTGGGGACATTTCTGCTGCCTTTAGATTTTGGTCATTTCAAAGGAAGCTACTGTGAATGTCTGTGTGTGAATCTGTGTATAAATGAGTGCTTTATTTTCACTTGATTCGATAATACTGTAGGTGTAAGAGAAATTCGCTACTTTAATTGCTTGTGCATTTAATGAGAGGTGCTAGGGTTTCACATACACTAGCCAGGGATTCCATCACTGAGACTTGTCTCTGGCCTGGTGGGAATCATTACAAGAATCTGTCATCATTTGCAAATTATACTGTCTTTTTTCATTCTTATCAACAATTATAAAATTCTAGCTGATTTGCAATCTCATCAACACTCAATAATGATCAAGACATCTTGTTTTAGTTTTGTTTCCAGTTTTGGCCCATAGACTATGATTGCATTGCTGTCTCTTTGTGGCTTTGATTTGTATTTCCCTAATGAGTAATGATAACAAGTGAGTTTTCATTTGACTTTTTGCTACCTATTTCTTTTCCTTCATAAATTGCAAGCTCAAAACTTGGAAAACATCTTTAAAAAATGTCTTACTGTGAAATAACTTAGAGTTACAGGTGAATTGTGAAGCAGCTACCAAGAGTTTCTAAATGTCATGAATTCAGTTTTCTCTAATGTTAGCATCTTATGTAACCACTTTCCAGAGCTAAGAGATTAATATTGCTGTAACCATTAACCAAACTACATACTACTGTCTTTATTAAGATTTCATTGTTTCTTCTGCTTAGTAGGATTTTTTTTTCCAGAACTCAATGCAGAATACATCATATTATTTCTCAGTCTTTCCCAGATTTTCATGGCAATAGAAGTTTTGAAAAGAACAAATCATATATTATATAGCATATTTCTTGACTTGGGTTTGTTTGATACTCTCTCACAATGAAATTTTTACGTTTTAGAAAGTCTAGACAAATGTATAAAATGCTATTTTCCTAATACCATACCAGAAGTACATGGTGTCAATGTGACTCTTTGTTGTAATATTAACTAGGCTACTTGGTTAGTATAAATATGTATACAGTGTCTTTTCTTTACAACTTTACTGTATTACTTTTTTTAAAATACCATAGAAGCATGCCAAAATATCCAGCCTACTTTTAGGATAAATCTCATGTCACAGAGGGATAAATAGCTAAGAATGTATAGTCATATGTTCTAAACAACAGTACTTAATAAATGTAATTTTATTATTTCCATATAAATACTATTAATAAGCAGTAGAAATAAATATTATGGGGGAATCTGAAGTTACATGAAATTCTTAGTTCACTTCAAAGGTTTGTTCACTAGCTTTAACCTAGATTTATTCTGTTCTTGTTTATTTGTCTTTTTGTAACTTCTCTGACATTGAGGAACCTAGCTCCCATTACCTAGATTTTATAAGCTTAGTTACTTAACCCTCGTGTGCATTGCACATAGCTAAATATAGAAAAAGCCTGTTTGAAGCATGATTAGTAACTGGAGTGTAGAGTTATTCAGGCATTATTTACTGGAGCACTGTATTTATACAAAGTTCCCTTTGTTTTAGTCTTAAAATTATAACTCATAACACATTAGGGTTAATAGACACATATTCATAAATAATGATGTTCAGTCCTTTGTGCTGTGTAGTACCATGGCACCAGAATGAAAAATTACATCTTATAAAAAATCTCCTCTGCTTGTTCTTTCTTCACTGGCCTTGTTTTCTATCATTGTGGAATTTTGAGCCTATAGCGACTTGGAAGTAAGTCTTTTTCTAGCTATGCCTAGAATATATTTTCTCCCACTCTATCAACTGTCTTTTCACTTACCTAACAGTGTTATTTTAAAAGCATATTTTAATTTTAATGAAGTTCAATGTTATTTCTGTTTAAACAATATATTTAATGTCATATTTAAGGAATCTTTTCTTAAAACAGGGTCACAACTATTTTATCCATTGATTTTTTCCAAAATTTTTATGGTTTTAAATTTTCCATTGATGTTTGTGATCCATGGGAGATTACTGTTTGGCTATGGCATTCAACAAGGATAGTTCCTACATAGCATATCTTTTCCCAGCCTCATTTGCCAAAGAGCACCTCTTGTCACTGTAGCACTTTTGTACTTTTTTCAAAAATTATTCATATATGTGTGTATCTACTTTTGAATTAAATCCTTCATTCCAATGAGCTAGTCATTCATTTTCACATTAATACCATATTCTAACAGAAGTTTTAAAAGAAATCTTAAAATATAGTAGTCTTAGGTTTCTAATCTTTTCTCTGAGTTGTGATATCTACTCTGTTTTATGTAAATACATGGTTCTCAGGATTGACTGTCAAGTTCTATGCACAAGTTATAGAAATTTTGATTGATTACAAGGATCATATAAAATTATTAAACCAATGGATAACTGAAATATTTATAAAAAATTTTTTGAATATTAAGTAACCTATATATTTGGCTTGGGTCTTTATTTTCATGTTCTATTCAATAAAACGTCTTCCTAAAATTAGATGATTTAGCATGCTGGTAATCATTTATTCTACAGTAGTTTAGAAGTTTTTTAAACCACTTTCTAGGATCCAGGCATTTTTGCAGATTCAAATTAATAGAATAAAATGTCTCATTCAGACTCTTTTAATTTTTGTTTGAGTGAGATAACATATTATATTCAGCATTTGTTTACAAGTATGGATTTATCTTTTTGAGTACAGATACTGTCAACTGTCTACTTTGTTGAGCTCTGAAATACAACACTTCCTTCCCTGTCATGGTATAATTTGCATTCTACCTTCACACAAAAAAGAACAGAGTACTTCTTTCCAAATCCAATTGTCCCAGAAACATCATAATTACAGTTCTGGGGCCTTTCATCTCTTCACAGAAATTCTAAATCCACAGAAAATATTTTGCAAAATGTTTGCATCTATATCAGGCATTGTTACATGTGTGTTTTCACAAAATTTATGTTTTCAAGTTATTGCTTTCAGCATGGTGATGTTTAGAAGTATAACTTCTGTGAAGTATTTGAGGTAAGATGAAAAGAAGAAACCATGAGAATACAATTCTCTCAATGAAATTAGTGACTGAATAGGAAGAAAGGTGGGGAGAGGGGAAAATAAAAGAGTGAGAAAAACACACACAGACAGATACAAAGAGACAAAGACAGAGGAACACAGAAAAACACACACACAGAGAAAGTAACACAGAAGTATTTATATTTAGTAACATATTAAGAAGAGTCAAGTAGAAATTAACTAATTAAAATAAAAACGTGAGCTCTAGCCAGGTAGTTAATGTGCTGGCACCTCAATCTTTCTTTCTACAGAACTGTAAGAATTACTTTTTTGTTGTTTAAACTGTCCAGGCTATGGTTCAGGAATGTATATATTTATATATAATAAATTCAAGAAAATTTAACTGTACAATAAGAAATTTTAGAGCTTTTCAGAATTCTTATTAGCTAATAGCTAATTAAATAGTCAATACTTCAGACAAGTCATAGTCTGTATTGCTGAATGAAAACATGTAAATATAAAGTAAACTATATCATTTAGATGCAATGAGGATATTAAATGAGTTACTAGTATTTTCTAAAAGGTAAACCTCAAGTCAAGACATAATCATTGGGGTACAGAATTGGCTTATTTATAGAGTACATACATATATAATATACATGGATATATGCAAACACCACCTCCTACAGCTTCATATATTTGAAATTCTTACACAATTATCACTAACACTGAATTACTTTTTATTTTTCCACAAGAACACACAGACTGTTCTTGATACAGCAAGGGCATCGCCTTCATGTTGTTTGAGTGCCAAGGAACCTATTACATGCATTTCAGTATCCATGTTGAGCAAGAGGACTTCAATTTCTACTTCACTTGATGTAATTGTAAGTAGTTGAAACGAAATTCCTCATATAACAAAAAATGCATTGATTCTATTCCATCAGGGTGAAGAAAGGGTTTCTAGATAGAAATCTTCTACTTTCTTGGTTGTGAATGAATTCAGAGTTCTATTACCAGAAATAATAGCTTCTGAAAATGCAAACATTTGTGCTTCAGACATAGTTGTTGTTTTGTCTGTACTGGCCAAGTCACCAGGGGGTTCGAACTGAAAGGAAGACACATTCAACCAAATCACATCACTGATAGGAAATAATTATTTCCTAGCAGACCAGTAAGCTATAGATTTGCTTTGGCATGAATTAGTCACATAATTTCTTAATATTTTTGTCTTTGATTTGGTATTAAAAACCTGGCAAGAAATCATTTCTGTAACAACTCCCATACATAAAAAGAAATATTTTGTGATAAAAGTTATATCCAATAAAAAAGTATGAATTATTTGAGAAAATAGCTTTTTATACAAAAATGTGACGAACAATACATTATATAATCCTGCACTAATATTCCAGGCAAACTTAAATAAAATTATTATAGCTTTAGTTTTTTGTTTTTGAACTTGTTAGTGTTATATTATTTTTTTCCTTCTTTATTTTGTGTTTATCAAGAAAAACAACAATAAAAAGAATTTAAAATGCGGAAGAGTTAACAATAACTATACAGAGGATAAGAATCATAAGCATGGCTTATCAAGGGTGGAAATACAAATAAGATTGCTACACATATATTTTCTTTCTGTTCATCTTTCCCTCTGAATTTTTTTTTCCATCCCTGTATATCCTTATTCAAGGTATCTTCCCCCTCCCAACACATCTGGTCATTTTTCTTCTCTAAAACTCCCCATCCCCTCCCTGGGCAGGGAGCAGACAGTCCTATGGTCCCACTGACCCAATAATGCTTAGATCAGTTTCCACTTCTGGCCAAATCCAGTTCTTTCCTCCCTCCCTCAAGAGTGAGTCAGGTGTTCCTATAGTTGGACTGGGGTTTGAAGGGTCAGTCCAGGGTGTTTCTGATCCCAAGCTGTTAAGTGGTTGTGGTTTGCCTCTTGGGCATGTTTGGCTTTTTTTCTTGTTTGTTTGTTTAGAGACCACTAGTGAGTGACAACATCCCCTGCTTATCTCTCTGAGTTTGTGAGACTTCGCTCAGGAGGATATTCTCCAAATCCATCCATTTGCCTGTGAATTTTAGGATATCATTTTTTCTTACTGCTGCATAGTATTCCATTGTGTAGATGTACCACAGTTTCTTAATCCATTCTTCAGTTGAGGGACATCTAGGTTGTTTCCAAGTTCTTGCTATTACAAATAATGCTGCTATGAACATAGTTGAGCTAATACCTTTGGAGTGTGCATGTGCCTCTTTAGGGTATATACCCAGAAGTGGTATTGCTGGGTCCTTGGGGAGATTGATTCTCAATTTTCTGAGAAACCTCCATATTGTATTCCAAAGTGGCTGAACTAGCTTACAATCCCACCAACAATGGAGGA
>PVIH01019602.1:0-34880 GCA_004025045.1 Sigmodon hispidus | reverse complement strand
CCACAACTGCTTAGTCACTTAGAGCCGTTCTGTCTGTGGTGGCTCTCAGAAGCAGACTGTCTTTGCTGTCAGTGGAGGACATTTGTCAGCAGTATCAGTGACTGAAATCTCTGGCACACTGTGCTCAGTGGGAGAATGAATGTAGGTTAGTTCGAGATAAGCAGGGCCAGGAGCCCTCTAGCTGCCTTTCTATTAGGCATTTGGATTTCTCTGCAGCAAAGCCATACCTTGGTTTTCAAACAGAGCAGGTATCTATCTGCTGTGATCTGGCTGATTTTCCCTTTTGATATTTCAGGTCTTCTGGATACAGTGCATCTGCAGCTGTCTACCTTGTTGATTAAATAAACAGAATGTGCTGCCAAAAAATATTTATTCATAGCAGTTGGGTTTTTATCGTTTACCGTGGCAGCCTTCTTATCCAAGTGAAGTCTTACATGCAAGTCTGTCCTGGGAAATTACCTAAGAGCAATGGCTCCAGTTGGCAGATTGTCGGCTGCTGTCCTTACCACAACCCCTACCCTACCACTGCAGACTTTTTTAGGAACTATAGAGCACTTTCTGAAAGCCATCAAGCTACAGTATGCTAATCTAGTTATGTCCTAATAGTCATGGAGACTGAACAGTTCACCTAACCAAGAAAACAGAAACAAAGAATGCCCCCTGCCTAGAAAAGATAAGAGAGTATGGGTGTGAAAACACTTGGCCCAATTGCCAGAGTACTAGATAATACTAGTCATTTATTTAGCTGGAGGCGAGAACCTGGTGGTGTGAGCTGTTGTGGTGTTCCATCCACGTTAAACTGCCCCTAGCCCCTGACCTTCATGCTTTCTAGGCTTATATTTGACAATTAGAACATTTCTCAGCTGTTTCCTCCCTAGCCACAAGGGTGCAAATAAGTCTGCTCCTTTCTATATGGTCATGTTTAAATCCCCATCCCACTATTGCTCCGTGTGTCTGAGCTTTACTGAGGCCCATACACATTATTGTCCTTCATTTAAAATATGTTCTCACTTCATTATTCAGTCTTCTACCAGCTTTCTAAGGCTTCCTAGTGCAGTTTCCCTACCTTGGATAAAGAGATTCCCAGGCAAGCCCTTTGTAAGATGTGTAAGAAAAGCAGTGATAGTGAATTTGTTGGTCTGAACTTGGCTCTCACATCGTTCTTGGAGAATTGAAATACAGGGAGATTCATTCCATGCGATTTTGTGAAGTACTATACGTTAGGCACTCTGCCAGATGTTTAAAAGAAAAATGAGACTATTAATTAGTTAACCTTCTCTGTAATTATTCCAGCATCTTTCCTGTCTGTAGTGTTTGAACTCCCTGTTCCTCCACTGTATTTCTCCACAGCCTATATGTACACAGATAGCAAAAGTATAATTCCCTCTTCGAGAATACAGAGGACCACTCCACTGTTCATCATAGTGAACCTGGCTTAAATTTTGTAGTGTTTCAGTGGTAAGGCAGGTAATGCTGATGAAGTGCTCATGGGGTTTGTGTAGTCCTAATTGATGGCCTCTTAAGAGAATCACTACCCAGCGCCACAGGAGAGGTTGCCAGACAGGTCTAAGGTGAGACTCAGGTCTTCCTCTACATCCCAGCAGGAGTTTGGTTGACAAATGAGAATGTACAGCCCTTCAAGAGATTGCACAACAAATCACAGTCATGAAACAGGTGCTTGGATGAATTTTACAAGTAGGGTGATAGTAAGATAAAAAGCAGTTGTGCAAAATATACACCGGACTGCAGACTTGTGGATATTAATGCTGATGGTGCCTCATCTAAATGTGAGCTTGTGAGGCTGTCCTGGGAATGACAGTATTTTCAAGTGGGAAGACCCCTGGATTTAGTCAGGCTTGTGTCTGACTTGAGACTCTGTCTCGTATATTATAATTAGGGTTGCAGGTGACCACACAACATCAGTTTCCATACACAGAATATTGGGAGAAACCAGGAAAGCCACTTTTAGTTATGATCTTAATTTTTCCCTAACATAAACTGTGGTTCACGTCTCCCCTAATGTCTTTGCGTACTATTTGCTACAATCTTATTGTGTGTTAATGGAAAGTGAAAGTCAAAAACAAAACAACCCCCCCCCCATACACACTTTGGGATTTGCCTCCCCTCAGTCCAAATGTTTCTTTTTTTCAGCTATTGTAACTTTGTCTCAGTTACTAGCCAGTTGTAACCCTGCTAAACCTTAGTTTCCTTATCTCTTAAAAGGCAGTGACAGTTTACATCTCAAAGGGTGAAGGTTATGAGAATTAAAAGATAATAATGCCATGGTATATGTAAAACTGCCCAATTAAGAAAATGACTGTCATTGTCCAGGACAAAGACTTCCCTTTTGTGGGAAGCTCTTGCACCTTTGTGTAAATGCTGGTAAGAAATTCTAGACCTATGTTAGTGAAGCTGAAGTTTGTTCAACACAGCCTGACTTCTTAAGTAAAAGGCCAATGGGACCAGGAATGGGACTGCTGGAAAGGAGAAGGCAGAACTCCCACCAGGAGAGCTGTATAGATCCCAGTCTAATTTCAATAAAGCAAGGAAGGTAACATCTTGATTCTGGATTCAGGGAATGGATTTCAAGTGAGTGCACGGAGGAGAAATTTTCACTTGGAATAATGAATGTTTGCTGTTCAGCTAGCATAAAATAAATGAATTTTCTTTCAATCCAGGATTCATTGAAGAGCCACAAATCACATTCTGAGGAAGAGGTGTTAAGGCATGTGGTTATAACCTGGACTTTGGGAGCGAAAGGTGCTACTCTTGGTCCTGCTTCCCTGCTTACTAACTCCATGACCTGTCAAGGGTCTGGCAGGCAGTTTCTTCCTCTGTACTGTATGCTTTTGTTCCTGCTTTCCTGGACAGTGATGAAGAAATGGTAGATGTAGCAGACTACAAGGCACTTCTGAAACCACATGGGACGTGGTTATGAACCGGAAAGGTACTCTCATTTGTGTTACATGCAGGATAGGAATTGGTGAGGAGACTATCTGCCCCAATACCCAAGGAAAAGTATTTAGTAACTCATAGAAATCCTGACTCAAAGACAGTTTGTATATGTCAAATGCATGGGCTTTTGTTTTCTGTACAATTGAAATCAGAAGTTCCCTCTAGTGGTTTACTGTTTACTTAGTTATACCAACATTGCATATTTTCAAAAATAATAGGGCCTGAGATCCTATTCATCCATTCACCTGCTCATTAAACACAGGAGACATCCACTGTACTATCAGCAATAGTTGTATGAGTAATGAGTTCAAAGACAGATCAATTATGACCTGCACAGTCAGATAGCTTGTAGTCTGGCTGCCAAAATGAAATAATGTAAACCAAACTGAAGGATAAGATAAGTGGTATAAGACAAAGTATGCTGAGTATTGCAGCAAAAAATGCTGGATGAGTGACTCTGGTTGCAGAAGCGCCTTCAGAGTAAGGGGACATCACAAAGTATAGTGTTAAAGGGAATGATGGGAATGTGCCAGCAAATTAAAGGTAGAGCTGAGTGAGGAGTCTAAAGATCTAAAGAAGTCGCTTACCCTGTAAGTAAGTATTAAGGATTCTTTATCCAGGGCCTTGCCTCACCATTTCTTTCATTGATTATGAATTTCAGTGATAGAAGACAAAGATACAGTTAGTTGGGACACTGGTTTGGTATTGTCCCCTAAGTTATGTTTCTTCTTTTAAGATCATGAAATAATATGAAACCATGCATAAGTCAAATGAATCTCATACTCTGCTACTTTATGGTAGAGTTTCACACACATTCCTTTTTTCTGGAAGTTTTTACAATTCACCATTGCTACTTTTGCCCCCATACCCAGTCATGCTGGTTGGAAAGTCCAAGAGCTCCCTCTTTCAGTGTCTCCACTGTGTTTAATGCTCACAGGCCACATCCCCTTGAGAGGGAAGAGTCCTTGTGTAAGCATTCCCAAGGCCAGCATTCACTTGGAATGGGAGTAGAGCTGCTGCCATGCCCCTGGGTGTGGGTATGCAAACATGGGCCCACCCACCCTCTTAAAGAAAGTACTCACACAAGATTCGTTCTCTTCTGCTTCTCCTGCATCCCTACTTCCCTGTTAATAAACTCTAGTGTGGTACTCCTGGTGTTGAGACTTTTATCATGCACAGAAAACCAACACTTTGTCCTTTCTACTTCCAAGCTACTAAAACCAAGCTGGTCTGATTCATCTGCTCAAGTAATTCTTGGACCTTCTTAAAAGTACAGCATTCCTTTTAGAAAATCTTTTATATGGGTAAAAAACATTAAAATGTCTCTTTAGTGCAAGAGTAGTGCTGATTTCAATATTGGAAACAAGTTTTCAATATAAAGGTTCTACTTTGTGGGAATGTCTACAGTAGTTGACATAGCAAGCTGGAGGTCTAGTCAATCATCACCACTAGAGGGCTCTGAGGGTTTGGGTTAGCTTGCTAACTAAGTCTAGAAGGGCTATTACACTTTGGTCACCTGGGCTGTGCTGATTGGCTGCATTTGCCTAGCGCTACCATTTATCATACATGAAATCAACTAGGCTGGAAGTTAATGGCCACCTGAGAACAAAGCACTAATCCTGCTTATACTGTATCAGCTTAGACCTGAGGTCTCTGACAAGTCTGGATACTAGCACAAGCTGTGACTGAAACGAAGACTCAGAAAAATCACTCTTAGCCTGTACCTTTGGTCATTTGTCCCTACTAGGTATTACCCCCAATCTGTAAAATGCTCACAGGAAATGGTAATAACCTGTTCACTATGGGAGCCTATAGGAAATCTTCATGAAATATGAAAGCTAATACTTACTCCACTTGGTCAAATTTGGTCTGATCCTCTGAGTTGGAGCTGAAGTTTGAAACCTGTATATCAGACCTACTCCAAGAAGCATTATTCCCAAAGCATCTGTAGTACCTGCAGTGTGGCCCAGCATCGTAAACTCTTTTAAAGTAGCTATGGTAGTCAGAGGACATCCTGGTCCTGCTATCAGGTCTGGGACTGGAGGAGGAAGCATAAGCAGGTTAGCTAAGATGCCCCATCCCAGTTACATCTAACAACTGCCCAAATACTTTAATACAGGAGAACAGACAACGGCAATGAAAGAAACAGGTCCCTGGTTTGACCCAGTTGGAACTCCAAACTTTACGAAAATTAATCACCACACCAAAACAAGATAGAAAGTTGCTAATTTGCTTTTATATCTCTACAACTTGCCTTGTGAATTAACATATGCTGAAATTGGCAAAACTCTGTGTCTTTAATGGTGGGGCTCAAATTGTAGCTTTATTTGAGAATTCCCTGAATTTAAACAGGGTGCCCTGCAAACTTAGGGCAGTATTACTGAGGACAAACACTTCAGGACATGCAAGGAAGACAACTGTGTATGTCTCATTTTAGTCAACAAACATACAACCTTGGCTAAATTCTCCCATCACCTAGATTGCCCATTACCCTGACTATCCCACAGTGGGCATGGACATATTGACCAAATGAGTAATAACGTTGAATTAAGTCTTGGATTCTAAGCAGCTTCATTGCCAAAATGGGACTACATAGACTTTCCCATCCTTTTAAGTAAAATGGTTAATATGGCCCAGTTTAAATGAAAAGAAGGCCTTTGAGGTTTGGAGCCCACATAGCAGACCTACTTAGAGGAGAGTTATCCCTGCAGCCTCAGCATCTAATGGCTCAATTTAGACTGTTCTTAAACCCACATATAATAAATGGCTCCTCACAGTGCATTGTTGTAATCTTAGTGCTGAAGGTACACCTATTTATGGCTACCATGCTAATTATTGCTGAAATTACTATATGGCCAACAACTGCTACTTTGCAGTTGTAGATCTGAAAAAAGCATTTAAATTTTTGTGCCTGTTTTTAAAAAACTGGGCCAGTTTGCCTTCGCCTTCAGTGTACATTTTACTGGGCTAACTGTTGTGAGGGTACCTCAATGGCTACACCTACACCCAGTCTTTGTATACATATCTTAATCACATCCATCTTTCTTTAGGAGCACAGTGATGACATCACCCTGACCAAATGTGTCCAAATGACTCATGTGACACCTTCAGTAAGAACATGCGAGTATTCATTCACCAAAACAAGCTCATCAAGGGACTAACAAAAGGATCTACCTTAACTGGGCTTCTGTGCAGCAAAAGGTTCTATAAGTGTAATATAGTCTTACATGCCAGTGCTTTGGAAATTTCCCATGCTTCCTGAAGTCTGTGCACCAGATTGGATAGTTACCTCTTTACATCTGATGCCTCCTTAGCTCCTGCTGTCTACCATTAGGATGCAGTTACTGGCTACGCACTGGGCTATTCTAGAAGTAGGTTGGATGTCATGGGATCTGAGCCTGAGATTCTCCACATTTAGCTGCCTGTTAAACTTTGAGTCATGAAAACAGCATCCTGAAAATTTAGCGAGGGTTCTTTGCTAAGCCTCAGAGCCATATGGTATAGTCCATCTGTTGTAGGTTTCCCCTAGTTCTTCTCCCTTGCTGGTGCTTTGGTACTGGTGAAAGTTGCTCCAGTCCCAGACACTTGGATAGCTGCACTATTCCTTAGGGTCAACTGATTAACAGCACAGTGTGTTTATATACTTAACAAATGGTGTACCACCATGATATGCAATAAAGCTTGTTGGAAAGCTGTCAGTGTGTAGGCCTGAGTTAGGATGCCCCTGATAATGGGACAGGATCCAGGACTAGGCACAAGTAACCAAACTTCATGTCGTCCTACAACCACCGGATACCCTCGCCTACAATCAGCCCCATTTACCCAGAACCACTATACTCTTGGAGCACTGCCAGTGACCTACTTATTTGTCCCTATCAATGGCAGCAAAAATAGGGCCCTAATCAAGACTGCTTCTTCGGTGAAACAACACTGAATTGCTTCCTATAACATTAGCTATACACATACTAACCCTATGCAAATGCATCCCTCACTCTGTCCAGCATTGCAGACATGGCTACTAGTGGGCATGTCCTTGCTTCCCTTCTCTCAGTTCTCCTCTTGTAAATGGACTTACTGGAACTTTAGCTTCCTCCCAAATACATGCTGCAGACCTCATAGAAACCAGAACTGTTTCTTAAGCAAGTTCAAATGTCATTAAACAAAACAGTACATGTTTCAGCCATCTAATGTCAGGAGTAGAATACAGTAAAGGTCCTAAATCCACCTTGGATATTAATTGCAGGAATCATTCAAGCTCTATGTCCCTCTCATCCTCTTCAGACTCATATCTTGGAAAATTGATAAGCAAGCATAGTTTTTTTTTTCACCTTGGGGATGCCAGAGCAGACCATACAAGTTCCATACAATACATGGGACCAGGTCCAGCCCCACTTTATACTCCCCATTATCACCACTGTATAAAGGCCAAGCCAGGAAAACACCAATGAACAGGCCAGAGTAGAATGATTGAGGCCATGAGGCCTCAGCTCTATATAAGGAACTTCAGTCAAGTAAGTAACGCTCAGAGCAGAATACATACATGCTTACAATAACACTTGGTTTAAAAAAGGCGAGGATGGGTTTGAAGGAAAGCAAAGAGTGACATTTGGGAGTGAAGAGAGGAATGTTGTAATTAAAATACAAGTGCAAGAATAAACAAGCCCAGCTTCTTTTCTATCTTCTCAAGCTACCGGAAACCCCCTCTCATACACCTCAAAAATTTCATTATATGAGCAATATATCATTTCATATCCTGTACTGTGTATGTTTTGGTGTGAGGGGTGCACCCCTCTCCCTGCTTCAGGTGACAACAAGCTTCAGATTTGAATATTGAAAATGACTTCATAATATGATATATGAGAATGTGGTATGTTTAATTTCAGAGCAGCCACATGGAATGGCATCCAATATTGAAACTTAAAAATACTAAACGTATAAATCTCTTAAGCCTCTGGATGTGAAAGTTGTTTGACATACTTAATGATTCTGTAAAGACATTAGGAATAAAGTTAAATAGCATGGCTCAAGGGATACAGATGGGTAGGGTATACATCATTTCACCTGATCCAGGACTTAGAGGCTGGATCCAGGAGAATAAACTTCCACTAATTGATACATTGGAAGAAAGGTCATAGAATGAGGAATGGATGTACCTGGGCCAGTCAGAGACAGTAATTTTTAGTGAAATGGAAGTGGGAAAAGAAAAGAATCAAGCAAAACTTCTTTCATTTTACTCTGATGAAAACAGCCATGGATTCACTTTTTTCTCATCAATGAATTCCAACCACTTAGTATGTATGAGTACTATTCTTAAATATCCTATAATGTTTTGCACAAACAAAACTGAGCTCAAACTGAACAGCATAGGCAGCCTGTTTGAATGCAATAAAGGCTATATAAATAAAATGTCAGGAACAATACAGAGTCTGATGCGGGAGTAGCTCCCCAGAGAAACAAATTACAAAGAGGAACTTGACTTTTATTCTTGGATTTACTGTCTTCTGTGATTTCAACATCATTTGCAACTGGGTCCCAAATTTGTATTTTTCACATCTTACCCCTTTTCTAACTGGGTTGCTGTCCATCCAATTGCCAATTCTTAGCCTTTTGCCAATTTCATAGCCTTAGGAGCCTCAGACTGAGTGTGCTCAGTGATGGCTTAAGCTCGGCTGCATCATCTGATGCCCAATCCTAATTCCTCCAGTGGAGCTCTAGCGGCTATCAGGCTGCAGAGTCTGGAAGCTGGGAACCTTCTCTAATCATTCATTGCCTCTTCCCTTCCACCTTCCATGATTCAATCATAAAGCCCTCATTTGCATAGCTTGCACATAGTTTAGTCCCTCCCCCCACCAAGAGCCTGATATGATTGTAGGCTTAGTTTTCAGAGTTGGGAAGCAGTGACTCCTGTACGGTGTGCAGCTAGCTGGAACATCATTGGGTTACAGGTAGGATGCCCTCAGATGATGGTCATTAATGGGCTCCTTATTAATTTTCTGTGGATGATTTTATAAAAAAAAAAGCCTTTATCAGGCCTTGTCTGGTCTTCAGATTTCTGGTTCATAATGTAACTCACCGCCCCAATGTAAGTACTTACACTGTTATTTGCACATTTCCAAACACCCAAACAAAACTTTCTGACTGACTTGAAGGCTTGAAAGTTCAAAATTGTGAGTTAAATAAATGTCTTCATGTGTAGCTTAGGTCAGACATTTTTGTAATGCTGCAAAGCTAACTCATCATTATACTTTAAATGAGCAACCGACTGTTTTTTCATATCTATTTTCTGGTTTCTTTATACTCAGGACAACTGACCTTTAAGCAGCTATTGTTTTATTCCTTGAAACACAACTGTAGCTTCCTAGCTTAGATGTTTTTGATTCTAATCTAGCATCCCACATATTGACCTTTCCACTCCAAGCCAACACCCTACCTCGCACTAGAGAGAAATTCTAAAATGAAAGTGCTAATAATTGATGTTAAAGGCCTTTACATGGCCTTTACTTGCTCCTGGTAATGTATATGTTTCTTATGGTCTTTAAATACCAATGCGGTTTTGTTTCTTTCTGTCCTTTCAGGTTTATCTCCCCACCACCCACCTCTCTGCAGCTCCATTTACCCATCTATGTTGCTGTTTTGTTTGTCCTTACTGACTTCATTCACTTATGGACTATCTCCTCTAGGCATCCTAGAATGCTTACTGATCTGCATTACCATTTGTGTGAGGTGTGTACCTCTAAATACTTATTTCTCCCAGTAACAATTACATGTTACAGTGGGCCCTTCCTAATGCCTTTCTTCAAATCCACAATGAATGTGATGAGAAGCAGAGGAACATTTAATTCACTGCTGCATCTAGTACAGGACCCAAAACACAGCTGGTAGTAAGGTTGCTTCTAAACAAGGGTACAGGGGTCACCTTAGCTCTTATATTGATGTTCAAATGAAGACTGTAGTTCACAATTGAGATCAACTGACTTTGTTACTTTCTGACCCTACTATCAGTTCTCTCCTTGAACTCAAAGTCCAGCTGCAATGCATTATGGTCTGTGGTTCAAGGGGGGATGGTATGAGATGTCCTTCTGTATGCTGAGAATTATCACTGGATAATAAAGAAACTGTTTTGGTCTATGACAGGGCACCTTAGAAGCATGTGGGAAATTTGAGCATAGATAAACAGAAAGGAGGGCAGAGAAAGGATGATGTAATCCAGCTGCCCCAGAAGCAAGATGTAAAGAAATAGGTAAACCACGGGCCACATGGCAAGACAGATTAATGGAAATGGTGGAATTAAGATGAGAGAGCTAGCTAGAAATAAGCCTGAGCCATAGGCTCAACAGCTTGTAATTAATATAAGCGTCTGAGTCATTTTGGGGGGCTAAGCAGGTCTGGACCACAGGCTAGGCCAGGCCAGAAACCTCTTCTACAGGGGGAAGAATGATCTCTCTGACTTGTTTGACTTTGGAAGATTATCGCAACTATGAAGTAAGTGGATGTCATCTTCCTTTCTGGATTCACCCATTCTTTGTCTTAATGCAAAGTCACACAGGAAGAGAAGAATGCTCCAGAATGCATTTTCAATGGTGGTCTGTAAACTGTGTCACTAAGACTGTTACAAGTCAGAGAGATACAATTAGATAAATGGCCTCTTGAATTTTCTCTCATCTTTGAAAGGAAAGGGAGCTACTACCACTGAGTCTAGATATTTTTCCTAATTTACGGTTTCCTTTGAGAAAATTAGCCCTTATTTACAGCATATTACTTTCTCTCTATTTTAAGTGCATTACATTAAGGACTTTTCTCTTTTAAACATTAATTAGTTTTATGCACCAGATTGTAGGGACTTTCCAAAGGAAGCAGCTTCCATATTCCAGGGCACCTCTGGAGAGGGAAGAAATCAGGACCTTGAGAACAAGGACTCTGAGGAGGAAATATTGAGGCCAGGCCTGGCATGTTTAGTGAATACTAAGATCAGTGCCAACCCAGTGGCTCAGTGATCATGCCAGTTCTTAAGACCTGGCTTCGAATCTGCCCTCTGTCCCAGAGCTGAGCTGATGTTAGACTCAGCTAACCCAGCTAGTCTGGATCATGGAGGTTGAAATCACACAGATCTTTATGCTGCTTTCTCCACTCTCCTTCAATGAGTATTTGATTTATTGCAGAGAGAAATGCTTCTCAGAAAGAACACTTCCAGAATCACTGCCATGACTAAATGATATAAATATGTAACTATGAAGATATTGAAGAAGGAAAACATGAAGGAAGAGAAGTTCCCATGTACCATCTCTGTGGCTTTTCATAACATAGTTTATTCCTATGTCATGTACATCTTAGTTTGCCACTCATAAATACACCAACTTCTGAAGTTCTAAAAATTAAACTAAACTGGATGTAAAGTGTTCACCATACCTCCTGAACTCTAGTACATGTACCTGTTGTGATAGGGATGTCATGAGTCATGTAGATTTTGGACTCAAAGAATCTTGGAATCTTCAAATGGTTCTGCTTCTGCCTGTTATCAGCTATGTGACAATAAACCCATTGTGCTTTTCTTGTTGGGATGTGAACACACACACAGAGACACACACATACACACACAGAGTTTCTCACTCCCTCTCTCCTATCATCTATGTCTATATTTTTCTAGAACAATAAAAGCACAATCCCCTAGGACTTCAGGCCAGGCTGTCTGACACTCTTGCTTTCTTTTGTTCCTACCATCAGGTTCAAGCAGTGCTCATCTTCAAAAGCTCTTATATTAACCAGGGAGAAATATCCATGTCTCTGAAAGTATAGTGAAAAAAGAAAGTATATCTTTTTCTTTTATACTGTAGTTAGGAATGGAAAGAGCTACATCATTATGCTTTTTGCTTGGGAAAACTCATAATATGAATGATCATCACTGGAGTAATTATGTCTTGATAATAAATGAAAATAATAATAGCTGGCATTTATTATATGTCAGGTGCATGGTAGTCACTTTATAAACATTGTTTTGTTTAATAATTATTCTCATAACAATAATGCAACACAAATGTTACTGGGCTGGCTTTAAACATTATGGAAATTGAGGCTCAGAGTACAAAATGCCTTGATCCAAGTCACACATTGACAATGGGACAGATATCTCACACATAACCTGATGAGTGTGTGTGTGTGTGTGTGTGTGTGTGTTCATTTGTATCTTGTGACTCAATTTTTTCTATTTATGACATTTCTCAGCATGGGGGTATTAAATCTTCTCTCAGTACTAAGTAACTTGAATAGCAGCATCCAAAGTTGTATAAGGAGATCCAGGTACTATAGTGTCCTCTGTTTCAGATGTTTATACAGTACTCTGATGTACTAGGCCTTTTCTAACATGCAACTTTGCCTAGAATCTCCATCCTCTGCAGTTTTTAGTGGCAAATTCCTACTTACTCACCCCACCTTCAACTCTGCTAGGCATCCAAAGAAACTCCCCAAACTCCTTTGGAGAGTCAGGGTTCATCCCTCAGCTTTGTACCTCTGCTTCCCAGCTTCTGTGCCTTTCACACATACCTTGCCTCTTTTCAGAGCATTCATTAAATGAGAGGAAGGAGGGATGGATAAAAGAGTTTGGAGAGAAACTAAAGCACATTGTACTGAGGAGAATTAGTGAGGAAAGCGTATTTCTACGTCTGCCCAGACTGAGAGATAGCCTGACTCTCAGAATATTGTAATGTAATTATAATCTCAAAAATTAGAGTAAAAAAATTAAAACTGAAACCATTTGGATATTCTGTACTTTACCTTTCCCTATTTGACTGTGAGCCCCTTGGGAGAAACAGCCGCATCCTACCCACCTTCTCATTCTTAGCTGTCACAAAGAGCACATTGTACATTAGGAAGTAGAAGCACTGCTGCAGAATGTTGGGGAAGCAAGGGAGGATGCAGAAAAACTATCACCTGGGGCAGAGAGAAAAGTGAAAGTGCATTTGTGGCATCCCTGAGAACTGTGGGCAGGGCTCCTCTCAGAAAGACCTTGGCCTGAGCAGAGGTGTCATTGAGTATGTCCTCTATCCAGACCATTCATTCTCACTGAGAAAGTGAAAGATAGAGAACAAAAGCCTCATAGTTGGATCCAAGGAAACTTTATATTCCTGGTGCAATCCTGCCGATGGAGAGATATTCTTTCTAACAACCCTGTCCTCTTGGTCCCCACATCCCATGCCTGATTCTAGGACAGTCAGTGTGATTTGGCTTCAGTTTATATATAACCAAGATAATTGGCTTATTGCAATTGTGGCAGTCTCTTATTGTTCCTACCAAGGACTGTTTCCTTAAGTGAGTCCCCATAAGTCCTCAGAGTTTCAGGCATGGTACAGTCTTTCTGCACACACACACATACACACACACACACACACATACACACACACACACACACACACACACACACACACACCCTATATTATATAAGGCTATAAACAGTCTGCCAACAAATGACTGTCATTTATGAATATGTATGAGGTTTTAGCAACCAGAAGTCTAAATTTATTCTAAACTTTTAGAATAGGTAAGGCAAAAATACTTCTAGTTTATTATTTGTGGTTGTGGGTACTAATGCTGCATAAACTGACCTCAATTTCCCCATATAAAGAATAAGAATGACTAATTCAGATACACACAAAAGAAAATCACCTCACACATGAGGCATTATTTCCTAGTCTCAGTCCCTGGCACACATTGCTAAGAGATCTAGTATTCTTCATTACTGAGATGGGTCCTAACTCAGGATCTCTTTCAACACAGTACTCCAAACATTCATTACCACCCAGTTGTAATGAAGAGAAATGTAGGCCAGGCTTGATTATTTCTAGTGTCTCTTCTCACTCTGATCTTTTAAGTTTTTTTTTTAACCTTATAATGCTGCCCTAAACTAAGATTCAGAAGCACATTGTACTGAGGAGAATTAGTGAGGAAAGAGTATTTCTACGTCTGCCCAGGCTGAGAGATAACCTGACTCTCAGTGTTCTCCCCTTCTTTCAATTGACAGGGGGACAGAAACTAGTGAACAAACATCACTTGGTTTGATGGTAACATCTAAGAAACTCTCTGAGGCTGCTGTGATGAAGTTGGATGGGCACCGATTTTGTGATTAAGGCAGCCTGGGTTAAAATCTCTGTTCCATCAAGCTTCCTGTTGTGAACCCTTGACAAGTTATCTTCCTCATAGGAGACTTGGTTTCCTCAAGTGTGAAATGCAGATGACAATGCCTACCTTACAGACGTGTTATGAAGAGTAAATTAGATGAAGTAATGTATGTGAAAGTGCCTGGTAAGATGCACTGTGCTGAGTGCACGGAAAGGATTATTATTCTCAGTATACACCCATAGGAAAAAAAGACTAGGGTGTTCTGTTCCAGATGGACTCAATCTAAAATAGGGAACAAATGCTTTTTTTGGTAATTTCATCTTGTGGAAACAGCAATCTCATGGGCCTATTTGTGTTTAATGAACCACATCCTGTATTGTCTTTTTGCATGGTTCTGAAAAGAAATAAGAGGCTCTCTCTTCTGCTGTACTGCAAAGTAGGTGCCCAGCTTCTATTTAACTTCTTCCTGTTTCTGCCTACTTCGTGTAAGATATAAAACGACCTCACTGCTGAATTGACCCCACAATTATCTGCACAGAAGACATGACACAAGGCAGAGGAAAAGGGATATCTGGCCATCTCCCAGTCCTATGTTGATCCCCTATGTTGATCCCAAGTAAAGATGAATGTGTTCCAGGCTGAGAATTTTAACCCATGCTACAGTTGAGGAAAATGAGGTAGTCCCTGAGTAATTGTGCAATTTGACAATGAAGAAGCCAGGTTTATTTGAGTCCCAATCAGTATTCCGAGATCTTCCATATAGTGCTTCTGTATGACAGTAGCCTTGAATCTCCCTGAAGCAGATACTCTTTGGGACTGCAAGAAGGCTATGTACACTTTCTTCCCCGATAAAATACAAAAAGAAAGACCACTTAATAGACTAAGATGCTAAGGCATATATGATTTTCTCAGGCTTATTTATTCATTTATTCTTTAATAAACATTGCTGAATGGTGTCTATATGCCAATCAGTGGTTAAGCATGATGCTACAAATGTTTACCAAGAAGAATGGTCTCTGCCTTCATGGATCTTTCAGTGAGCTAATGAAATAGACACTAAGTATGAGTGGAAAGTTATATATTGAGGTTTGCTTATGTACCATCTTTCACGGAGAATGGAATAGAGATGCTTAACATCGTCTGATTCTTCTTAAAAGATCTCTCGCAAAAATGGCATTGGAGTTGAGTGATCTAGACTATAAAGGCCAAAGCCCAGAAGAAGGCTAAGTTATAGAAGGACTACAGATTTTTCTCGGTTCTGAAGAAGGGTAGTAAAGTAACACTGAAGGGTAGAGAACACAAGGACATATGGTACAGGAGAGGTTGAATGGAGACAGATGGCACCTATAGGGCCTTGAAGCCATGGGAATGTGTTTAGGAGTTATCTTCAGTGCAATGATAAGACCTCCAGGAGTTTGAGTCAATGAACAACATAATAAGACCTCCTGTTTGATCTTTGATGTGAGGGTTATGTTTATATGGCAAATTGATGAAGCCATTGGAGCTTAGATGTCTGCTCAAACATCCTGGGGATATGTGAGAGATTGACTTTGAATGAGGTTTCTATTTAAACTATTGGACTCTGTGAATCAGAGTGGTCTCTATCATGTGAACTCATGTAAGCCATTGAGGGCCTCAGCAGAATAGTTTGGCTGACAACTGAGCTGGAAGAATGCCTCTTAGTGCGTTGCCCTAAGCAGGATGCTGTTCTTTTCTGCTTTCAGACCCTTAGGTAAATACCGGTTCTTCTTTAGGGTTAAGCTGCTAGCTTCCAGAGTATGATGAATACCAGTTGCCTAGAAGTAATCATCAGTGTACTGGTGTTTACAACCTGTTAACTCCAGGTGTTGAAATTCCTCAGTTCCTTTAACGTTGTAACCTACTTCCTCAAATGCAAACAGGGTATATCTCTTACTATTATTTCTTTGTGTGTGTGTGTGTGTGTGTGTGTTTTCACTCTGCTGGTACTGTTTCTCTGGAGAACCTTAGTTATTATGTAAATCATTAGCACTGTTGTATAGAGTGGCCTAGTGTGGGACAAGAGTAGCTTCGGGTAGGAGACTAACACCAAAACTCAGATAAGCAGGTGGTTTCGAATATGAAAACAACAGGAAAGTAAGGGACTAGAGAGATAGCTCAGAGGTTAAGAGCACTGACTTTTCTTCCAGGGTTCCTGAGTTCAATTCCCAGCAATCACATGGTGGCTCACAGGAAAGTGGAATCAGTGAGCACATCCACTTGTGCAAACCCAAATTGAGGGGACTTGAAATGCTTTGAAAATGGAATAGAAGAAAAGGAGGTGCTGAGGTTTCCTAGGCCCTGGCTCTGCCTCTAAATGGGTGACTGCACTTTTCACTGGAATTCTAGAAAAATACTGGGTTGTAAAGAGTTCAGTTCCTGCTGCAGGAGACCAAGCAGGATTTCAAACCTTAGAGGAATGCTTGGAACAGGTGGCATTAGTGAGATACAGGGTGAGGCCATAGTAAGGGACAACATAATATAAGGAACAACATAATACAGAAGATAATGTATTGACACAGAAAATAATATATTGACACAGAGATAGCCCAGAAATAGAAGCCTAAAGGACATGCCTCCTGTCCAGCTTTACTGGTTTGGTAAAGGAGAATAAGCCTGAAAAGAAATATGAAGAGTGGTGGTGGGGTGGGGGGTGGGGGTGGAGAGGGGTGAGAGAGCACAGGAAGGTCTGGTTTCATATAAGCAAGCACAGAAAAACAGCAAGCTGGAGTAGCAGACTGTCAAATGCTACATAAAGGTCAGGCAGGATGAGAAGGAGAAAAGGGCCCCAGGTTATGAAATCCCAGGGTGTGTGGGGAAGTCATCGGGCACCCCGGAGGTCTCAGATCCCAGAACAAGCCCTTTCATGTCTTCTTGCTGCCTTTGAAGCAAGTTCCCTCAGGAAATAGAGAGCTCTGGAGAATTCTCTAGTTCACAACAGCCCGTGGCCACACCTGTCAGCACAAGAGGAGGTGACATTTGACTACATTTTGGTATTCTCCTCCCCACAGCCTGATGCCTGGATCTGCCTTTCAAACAGCTAACGACTTTTCCAAAATGTAGCTCAGGAATATTCCAGTTGACATTCAGAAGTACATGGTAATTCAGATGGAAATGTATTTTCTAGAATTGGCCTGAAAGATTATAGCAGAAGTAAAATGCCTTTAAAAAGGGGTGTTTATCTGTGAGGACATCTCTCTGTACCAAAAATGCAAGGAAATTTTAAAAACTAGGTATGCGAACAGATTGTCCTTTCAGAGGGAACAAAGACCTGGGAGGCCTTATGCTTGGAAGATGTCTGTTCATGATTTGCTTCCAGACTTGGGTTTTCCTCTCTTTCCTTTTTCTTCCTCCTTCTTTTCCTTCTCTCTGTCCATTCAGAGAGGTTGAACAATTATTTCATATATTCACATACATTCACTATAAGGTCATTTTCTTCACAAAATAAAAGACAATTGTAAACTATGAGACTGGTAATTTATGTACATAGTAGAAAGTATCACAAACCCTAGTAGATTCCCCTCTGTAGAGCCAGGTTCTAAAGGCCATTCCTCTGATACTATAACTGAACTAACTGGGTCGCTCCCTGGCCTAGACCAATCTGAACATAGCTGATCCCGTGTCAACTGACCAGCGATGGTAGTGAAGTCTCAGTTACATCTCCTCCACAAACTGGTTCACTCCTGTGAATACACACCTGGGAACACTGGAATCTAAATGAGTAGAAGTAACAGCTACAAGAGAATAATAATTAGCTACTCCAGCTCAGTGCCAGACACATCTACCCACTGATTTTTTTCTTATACAAACTATACAACCATCCTGTTTGCAAATATGGTAACTGTCTCAGAGAGTGAATCAATTTGCCTACCAACACACAAGTGGCCAAATGTATGCCTATGATTTTAACGAGGGAGGGCCCAGTTGACTGTGAAACTGTGTTTTATTTTCAAATGAAAGATGTTATTCATGAATGAATTTATAAACATACAATCATAACTGAAGATTCAAGATCAAGGTCACAGAGAAGTAGAGAATGCAGATATGAAGGCAGGCAAGAAATAAATCACCACTGGGGGAGGGGTGGGATACTGCAACATGTTTTGCAAGTATAATTCTAGAACAGGACACTCAGAATGTCACATAGGCTTGGAGGAAGGCATATGGCACAGCTGCTAGCTATAGGAACCTGACATGCTGAGAAGTTTACATTCTGACCTTGCTTAGGATCCTCAACTTCCAGGGATGACTTCAGACACTTAGTAGCCTCAGGGCCCACCTTTTTTTTGGATTAGAGTTAGTTCAGATATCACTCTACTGACCTGCCTAGTCCTCCAGACTCCTTCAGACTGGTGGAAGCTCAGTCTACCAGGCTGGATCTTTCCAGTAATCTTTGGCGTGCTTAGGGGATATTATTCTCACTTTTACTTTTCCCCTATTACACAGAAGAAAACTCAATTCTCAGCCCCATTTTTGTTTCTACAGGAGACACTGCCAACTAAGCTGTGTTACTCTTCAAATGAACAGAAGTAGTAAATAAGATCTATAGGCCTGGAAAGGGCTGGGGCATTTATTTCCAATGTCTGGAGATATTGAATATAGGGAGCTCTAGGTCCAGTTTGGGATTCAGTCCCCAATGCTCTCACTGATAAATATGTAGTGCAAGACAGCCCACTTTCCCTTCTCCCTTCCATACAGCGAGACATGTATATTCATTCCTTCTTTGCTTCCTCCGGTAGATGATAGGATAAAGGAGTGGTCACCCATCAATTGTAGCAAGCTATGGAAATGTTCAAGGTTGTTTTCCAGGCCCTAATTGATCTTATTCCTGGTGAGGTTATTTTTAGTCCAGAGGAAGCTACACACTCCTGCTGAATTGAAAAGACAGTCACAAATGCTGCCCTCTTCCAATGGCACATGTAGTTCACAGGGCAAAGCAGAGATTAAGGTCACACATTAGGAAGGGCTGGGGCCAGAGCTAGAATCTTTACCTGATGTCTATAGTAATTATTTTATTTTAAGCTTTCATTTTTCATGTAACTACAAAATGTTGTAAACTTTAATTGCATTATTTCATCTCATTCACCTAAAAGTTGTGAAAGGCAATTACTATCTCTCATTTAGCATGGGGAATTTGAAAACTTGGAAAGTTCTAGGCAATGAGTGTGTATAAAGAGGAAGAGTCCAGATGTGGCCCACATCATTGCTGCCCAAGCTTCTCTTCCTACAAGCTTTGCTTCCAGTTATCTGCCACAAACTCCAGACTGAACTGGCCTGGGCCCTGGCATTTAGAAGATGTGGATGTTACATATAGAAGATGTGGATGTTACGTGACTGATGACTTCAAGAAAATGGTATCAGTTGACTCTGAATCCAAAGGGTTCTCAGAGGGCTGGAGAGATGGCTCAGCAGTTAAGAGCACTGACTGTTCTTCTGGAGGACCTGAGTTCAATTCCCAGCATCCACATGGCAGCTAACAACTGTTCGATGTGCCAAGATCTGACACCCTGACATGCAGGCAAAGGGTTCTCAGTGTTTTTTTTTTTTTTTTTTAACCTCCCAGTCTTTTGTATTATTTCTCATTTTAGAAAATAAGATAAATCAGGACTTCTGATATACCATAGCAGGTAGAGATAGAGAAAGAAACATAGACAACAGCTTGGCTTCCTAGCATCTGTACGTTCTTCTTGGAGCACGTACAGACCGTGAAAGGGATAGAAGTCTGCAGAACGGAAGCTCAGTGATGTAAATCTGTAACACCGAAGTCATTCAGTCCTTAAGTGGGATGGGGGCCTCTAGTTGCTGATTCAGCTTCTCTCTACCTTCTTCCTTCCCCTGTCTTTCTTGTATCTGATACCCTTTCTATTGCAAAGAATGCGATGTTCTTCAACAAGGAAGTCTAAGCCCTGAAAGCAACCTGTGATGGAGATGGGATGATGTTTAGCATCACAGTCGTGTCCCAGACCTGAATGTGGCATGAAGCAAATTAGTTCAGTGGCCACAGCAAGAGAGAGTTTTTATAAACATAACCTAATTGTATTACTTCAAAGTCCTGAAGCTTATTGCCCTGCTTAATGATGTGTCACATTATTTATAGGGTGGCACAATGAGACTTCTATTGATTTAATGCACTTCCTTAAAGACTGTCATTGTCACAGCCATAAAACCCAGCTATTCCCTGACAACTCAATTATGTCTTCTGAGCCTATAAACCACCCATGCCCCACTCAATTGCACACAGGAAGCAGGCAGGGGTGCAAACGCAGCTGGGGATGCAAAAGCCTCAGAGGCAGAACGAAAGGCTATAGAGATAGCCAAGGTACATTGAGGGGTTCCATCTCACCAGGCATAATCAGCAGCTGGCAAGCACTGAAGATGGCAAGAAGCAGTGTCGCTTGGCCTTGGTCCTGACACCTGGAGCTGTGTGACGTAGCACAGACTTCCGTCTCCCTTCGAGCTTTAATTTTCCCAGTGGCAAACTGGAGATTTGAGTTCAATGGGAACTGCGAGGGCCACAGTGTCTTGTGGTTTGTAATTATGACTTAGGGACTTCCTGGAGCTGGGGAGTTGTGCACTCTTGACAATGCGCAAGCAGGTTTGCATTATCAGTTCCTACCCTTTCTAACAACCAGTGGTAGTAACTATAAAAGAAAGCACTTTAATATAGCTGAAAAAAGGAAGGAAGGAAGGAAGGAAGAAAAAGGGGAGAAAGAAAGAAGAAAAAAGAAAGCTAAAATAAAATGGTTTTGTAGCCAGACAATTCCAACTATGAGTTCCAAGATAGGCCCTGCTATTCATTAACTGTGTCACTGTGATGACAAAGTATAATACACCTTTACAAACATATAATATCTCTAACTTTGTCAAATGTTTGTGTGTAAATCACTTCTCTCTTTACTTTAGGTAGATAGGAATAGTTATCCCAGTACACATTCCACAGGAAGTGAACACTGAGGACATACCAGAATGACTTTCGCAGGGTCAGTGGCAGAGACTAGTCTTCTGCATTAGATCACCTTAGGATGAAGGATTCAAAAATCTGTTGCCAGCTGAGAAGCAGAGGGATTTAAGATTTGGTGACTCTTCATCAGGATAACAACCCCTTGTGCGGGGCACTTGAAACTGTCTCATGGACTTGAGGAGCAAGTGAGAATTCTTCCTGCCTTTCTAAAAGAAGCCTAAAGAGAAGGCATCATGGAGACACCATAGCCAACCTCTGCCTTTATCTTGGGCAACTGTTTCAAGGGGACAGCATAGTTAACATGAAAAAAGGCCTATAGTATAAAACAAGAGTTAAAATACTCAAAGAATCTTAAGACAGCCTGTTTCCTCACCCTCACCATGGCAAAGTGAAGCCAGAGAAGGTCGGAGAACTGGCAGAGCCTTTGAGAAACAGGCTTTAGATCTGACGAGGCTCCATTGTTTCCTCAGCTGACTTCCCTCTGTAGCACACCTGGTCCCCACCTCTAACAACCTCCACTCCAGGGCTTACCTTTCTGATACTGGAGCCACAGCTGCTGCTGGACCTTTTTGCTCGGGAAGTGGATGATGCAGGTGAGCTCGGAACCATACAGGGCCTCTGCAATGTAGTGGGAGCCGTAGTGCTGGATGAAGGAGAGCATCTCATCCCGACTACTCTCCTTGGTCAGGATCTTCAGGACATTGGTGAAGCCTGCAGGAAGAGGTGCATGTATGAGTGGGTAGACTTCAGACATTGGTGGCCAAAAACTTGTATCCCTAAGGGCTCCTCCCAGCCAGAAGTTGTGGCCTTTGTCCTTACCATTATGACAGCAAGCTGGCATCTGTAGCCTTACAAGCTTACAGTAAATGCTCACTGCTGGATACTGTGACATAATGGAACTCTTCAGAAAAGAAAGACTTGACAACTTACATGATAGTGACTTTAAGGTCACAATCAGAAAGTTAGAACTGATGCTTATGTATTGAGCAGTTAATGCATACAGGGAGACCACTAGATGTTTTTACTTTCTTAGTCCAAACACTGCAATGTTGCCACCACACCCCTACTAACCCAATAAAAAGCCAAAGCTAAAAGACTGTAAGTGACATATCCTGGCCCTCTGTCTAACAGAGCTGGATCCAGACACACTTTTGTTTTTATTTCAAATAAATTGGCTAGAATCCTGGTGCTACATTTGTTCCCAGCTCAGTACAGATTCCATACCTTCTTGCTACATCATCTTCCTTTCCACCTTTGTCCTTATTTCCTGAGACAGTGGACTGTTTTCTGTTGCCATGGAGCTTTCTTGATGCTTGATGTACTGGTGCAGTTCTCTGCTAAGTCTGCCCTCCCTAGCACAAGTTCTCCAGAGCCACATCTCAGGAACTGCTCTTTCCACCTCACTCACCTTCCTGTTCTTCCAGGTCCTTCCAATAGCAGGAGACTGGATTCCTCACCATTCAGCCACTGACCCAATTGTCTCCACAGATGCCAACTCAGCTATTGTATGGTAACACCCTAGGGCAGTTTTGGACAGAGTAACGACAGCCCAAAGCACATTGCTCTGATTTTCAATCTTAGAGTGTTTACAGAATAGCAAATGTAAGAAAGAGTTCCCTTAAGTCTACCTTAATCCTTTCATCCACCTTAAAGGCTGACTCCTTTATAATATATGAAGCTGTTGTGAATTCTCTCCCATATATTCCATCAACTGGGCCCATCCAAGCATACTGCAGGTAGACTTGAGTTGACACTACAAGTGAAATCCAGACAAATGTCCCAGGCTATTTTCTTGTCACCATTCATTCACCTAAATCTCATTTCCTCTTCCTCTAAAATTTTCTGTGTCCTAAATCTATACCAGTCCTCTTGTATTTCTGCCTGCTGCTGGATAAAGTTCCCTGACCATATCTGGACCTACAGGAATGCCTGGGTTATCACCTATTTCCTTATTTGAATTTATTGGAATCTGAGCTATCTATCGTTTTTCCTTTATGTACTGACTGACTACAAAACTGCACTGTCTCCATACAAGAAATTACCCCTTCCCAAGACACACCCATGCTTAAAGATCTTATGAAGTCAACTCTTTCTTAGAAGTCATCTCTATTCTTATGTGGAGCACCCACTCGCTTTCCCCACATTTGGAAAAACTGCAACCTTTACAGATAGAAGCCCTTCTTATCTGTCTGTAAATCCACAAAGTCATCTTTCCTAAACCCACCTGGCCAGGTACACCACCAGCCCCAGCAACATAGCAAACAACCAGGCACGGTTATTATAAGAACAGTCAATGCCACCTCTCCAACATTGAAAATGAGCTCCAATTTGCCAACATTTGATTTACAAGAAGCTTCCAGGAACATCATTACTGATTAATTAAAGCAGGTACACCTTTGTAGTTCTAACAGGAACATCACAGTTATATTCACAAGTGCAGGGTGAGGGGGTGGTGGTGAAACAGAAATAGGGCTCAAAGAAAGGGTGCTTGATTGGAACATTCTCTCTCCATCAACCTGTTAACTTATGCAACTGGGTAATTAATACAGCAGGATTAATAATGAGATGGTTTCTGTTAAGTAATAAATGACAATGCCTTGGAGATGCCCCATGGCTTTTTAGGCTGGCAGACAAAAATGCAATCAAAATTCCTGCCCTGTTTTCTCTTCTGGTGCTTACCAGCTATGTGACCTTGGGTTGGTTACTTAACCTCTTTGACCTTCAGTTCCTTTATATGGTGACAGATAAACTAAATTATTACTTTCCTTGGTAGGAGTGCTGCAAGCCACAGACATGAAACATTATAATATGCTTGACAGATGTCAGTAACAATCACTGTTTGTACTTCCCAGAGGGAAAAGTTCTCCCAAGCCCAGGTTGAAAGAGCTCCATTTTGCTGATGAACAAAGTGGTACGGAAAATGAAGGAATAAAAGAGAACTCAGGAGATAATTAGGGGACACACTGACAATAAGCCAGTGACAGTGTTGTCAGACCCAGAGTAGAAAACCCCAGGCTAAATCTCTTCTTCCCGGGTACCTTTATCCAATACCTTATTCTCCAGATCTCATTTATTTATCTTATTTTCCATCAAACATGGATACTAACAATGTGCTGATTCTCTGTTAGTTTCTGGATATTTTGGAATAAACAGATTCCATGGCCTAGACCCAGTTTTTCAGTCAGAGGGGAAGATAGACATGATTCAGACATGAATCAAATACTTGTTAGCATTTTGCTGGAGGTACTCCAGCACCTAGAATTACTTCATTGTTAGTTGAAGACTGGAGAGTTCAGAAAGTGCCAAATATACCCTCGGCAGGGAAAGCTAGGCAGAAGGAATAGGGAGTACAGAGTTATGAACAAGCAAGTCCCACCTTCAAAGCTGCAAAACATAAAGAGTGGATGATGCATGTGTATATAGTGGTAAGACTACATGCTATTGCTATGTAGAGATGAGCAAAGAAAGAAACAAAGAGAAACCCAAGGCAAGAAGGTACAATCATAAGCCAGAAACACTTTCAGAACACACACATTGCTTAGGTTATTGTTTTTTCTCTTCCTGTTATCATATCTTCTCCTTACTCAGACATTTAATCTTCTAGGATGTTCCTTCTGTGTCATACTGTCCCATTGTTGTATTGTCCCTACTGCAGAGTGCTGATGTCACTGCCAGCTATGCTTTCCTACCTAGATGCTCCTCCATTCGTCCAGTATCCTCACTCAGTTCCAGCCAGGGTTTAGAACATCTTAAGTCCTTAAGACCATGAACTGAGTGACCTTCAGTCCATTGGTTGCTAGCTGGAAAGTAGTCCTCACCTGATGAGAGGGTGATGGTGCTCAGCTTTACACGGTAGAGATTGCTTCGGACACGCCACTGCTGCACCATGGGGTAACCCATGGCCTCATCATACCTGATGTCTCCTAGAAGGAGAAATAAAATGGAATGTCAGCTTAGAATTCAGAATACTTACCACAATGCATACTCTGCAGGTCTGGACTCTTCCTCTTTGAAGTGAGAAGCTTATTCTTGGTTCTGACTATTGCTTCATTAGAACCAACCACTTTATCTGTTCTCCACTACCATGCTCCTTAGTCATATCTCTGTTTTCCTGGGGCTTTCAATAACCCTCATTCAACCTTACATGCAAAAGGTCAAATTTATAGCCCATCTACTTAAGTCCATCTACAACTTGTCCTGGACATTATTCATCTTATTATCTCAGATTTCCCATTTGACATTGCAGCTATCTGTGCTTATCTTATTTCACAGGCATAATGTGAGACTTGAATATGGTAAAAAATTTGAAAGCTCTTTTAGACACTAGAAAATCTATGCCTGTAGCACCAGGGTTAGAGGCATATTTTTTTTAACCCAGTTGTTTCACAGTCTTTGCAGATAATTTTGCATTAAATAGCAGAGCTAAATAGCTACAGCAGAGACCTCTTGAAACATCCCTATGCATGTATTACCATCCCTGTATGTTTGTGGACCTTGGTGTAGGTCATTGGCTGTTAACATGGATGTTTATAATCACTATGTGGCAATATTGTATAACTACAAAAATTTTCCTAATTGAAGAAAATGAGAAATACTGGCTAAACAAACTGAACTTTTTAATTTTAAGCATATTACAATAATTAAAATACACCATAAGTATCTGCGAAAGTGCTGCTGTTCACGGAGCTTCTTTTATATAGAGGGATCATTAAGAATGCATGTTCCACAGAATGCATTTCAGAAATCACAGGTATTGTGGAGATAAAATATAAGCAAACAAGGAACAAAACAAACATGTTGGCAAGCAGTTAACACTGGTACAGATACATTAAGAAAAATCCTGCTTTCCAATTTGTATCTCTCTCTATTTTCTAAAATTTCAGCCCAAAGCTTTGCTTTTTTTCTTCTTTATAATCATGAAAAAATGCATTAAAAAGAAATGCTAGTCACGTTAGCAGTTATTATTGTTGTTATGTATCTGTACTTTCTTGCACCTCTGCAAATAGCAGACATATTTCCTATCCCTTTCTCTTGTCCCCTGGTGAGGAGGCACTTAAAGAGATATTTGATACGGATATTAAAATGAGAATCTCATTGGAACAAATGATTTCTTCCTGGACATTTTGGTAGTATTAAAGTTGTCCATTACTGTCAACTGTTTTTTTTTTCTCTCTCTCTCCCTCTTTAGCCTTTTCAGGAATAATATAATTTTAGAGGCTTTCATTTTCAAGTAAAATATTCATGATTCCCTAAGATATGTCCATTGGAGTGAGAATGTTTAGTTATAAATATGTCATCTCTGTTTACCTGCTCTGTCTTGCCTCTGTCTGTGCAATGCTGGGGAAGAGAGGGGGTGGGAGACTGGAAGGAGGAAACAGAAGACTGTACTCCTTACATAGGACTGAGAAATTAGTCTACTCAAAGAGTCCCATACACCAATGTCCAGTTACATCTACTAATGCCTAGCCATGTTCACAGCTATTGCGGGGGAGGGGGTAACTGACAATTGAGCCCCATCTCCAACAGATGTAGGTTGTTAAAGGACCCCTTTCTTCTGTAGTGTGCTATTCAAAGAGGGAGGTACCTTCTTCTTATCAAGAAATTTATAAAACCTTCTTCACTGCCCCTCATTCTGTTCCTGGACCTCTCTCTTAAGTGGCCATTGTTCCTTCCCTCATGTACTGTTGTCCCTGGCTTAGTTGAGATTCATGCCTGGAATGTAAGCTTCTGTAGTGTTAGATTCTTGACATCAAGTCTGTGGCTGTAATATTTGCAATTCTCTTAGAGTCCAGAACAGATCTCACCATTTAGCTGGACATTTACAACTTCCTAACAGGCATGTTTTTCCTTCATTCTTGATCATGAAACCACCCTTGGTTCTCACGCTACCCACCATCATACCCTCTGTACAGTTCCTACACAGGAGCAAGGAGATAGAATGAAGCACTGGGGATAAGATTAATTTGCCTTGGTAATTTTATTTTTAAAGATTTGTTTTATTTTATGGCAGTGGGTATTTTGTCAGCATGTATGTCTGTGCACCACATATGTGCAGTGGCTATGAATGCTGGGAAGATTTGGATCCCATGAAAGTAGAGTTACAAATGGTTGTGAACCACCACGTAGGTGCTGGAAAACAAACACAGGTCATCCCAAGAGCAGCCAATGTTTTTAACAACTAAGCCACTACTATTGCCTCTGGTAATTACAAAAAAAAAAAAAAATCCCTTGAACTGTAGCAATTCCTTTATTAGGAAACTTTCAAATGTCCCTGAGCCAATACATATAGTCAAACCAAGCTGCAAAATACTGGAGAACCATTGAAAAGCAAACCTCTTTTATACATGATCTTCATTCCTTACTATATTTTTGAAAGAGTAACTGTTATGTCCATGTTGCAAACACAGAAGCTGTCCAAGGAATCATGAAATCAAGGATGTGTGGGGTCTTTAGAGAACACTCCTAGCAGACTGTAAAAAAATGTGAGTTCTCTGGATGGTGAGATTCCCTTACTGGCATTTTCCAAAAAGGTATGTCTCTCAAGGTGGATACTGTAGACCTGATGCCCAATCATCAGAGAGAATTCAACTAGAATACTCTCTGTCATTAAAATTTTTATGATCTTAGGAAGGGGGAAATTAAGGAAGGAATAGAAGGCTTTAAAACACTTCACAGAGATATTTCATCTATGGGTCCATTTGATCTACATTTTCTTTAAAGTGAGACAAGTGTGGGAGGTGATATCAGACAATGGATAGGGCATCTACTTTGGAGTCCAGAGTAATTATGATTAATCCTTGATGATAATTTACACACTAACCTTGTAACCTTGTAGGACTATATGGTACCTTAAAAACCTGAAAGCAGAATAGTAACACTTTTGCAGAATCATGTGGGCTGAAAAATAAAAATGGCTTTGCCTCCCCAGGACAACTTTAGCCCATATGGAGTCTTTTCTGTCTATGTCATTTTATAGAAAAGGCTCATGGTACTTAGATTTTATCACTCCTAGTCACTCAGGACTTGCAGATGATCAGAGTGTGTGTCACACTGTAGAATAATTCCTTTGGGAATATCTTTCTCTAAGTGAGAAGATTAAGTCATACTTGAGGGTGGCCAGCCTGGTGAACATCAGCCAACTATTGTATTACCAAACCAGAGTCCAGGTCCACTTATCAGAAAAATCAACCTCATCCCCGAAAAGGGTAGCAGGGAAATTGGAAGAGTATTAGAAAGGGAAGAAACACATCCTGGACTGAGACAGAGAACTCTGGCACTTCAGGAGAGACCGAAGGTTTGGGATGGTGAGGACAGGGTGGGATGCAGCACTATTGACCAGTGTCAAGTCCTAGTAAATGTCTTGAATGGCTTTGGGCTTTTCGGAAATCTACATGGTTCCTAGCAGGAGCCCCAGACAAGGCAGAGCTCTGCTGCTGCTTAAAGGAGGAGTCTGGTTAGGCTAGAGCATCCTGATATGTTCTTGTAGCTCACACAATGGATATGACCATGATTAGTGAGTCTACAGAGGCCTGAAAGCTGTGTCTTACCAGTGAGCAGCTGAAGGTCTGGGAGGGGCTCAGAGAGGACCCCCCGGCATTGTTCTTCCACAGGCAACGGGATCACTACCAGCCCATCGGCCAGCTGGGGAAAGTCCTTGACGAAATTGTTCTCCCTGTAGGGCAGAGCAAAGAGATTACAGAGAGGAGCCAAGGAATGCTCCAATGGCGGGGTAAGGAGGCGGGGAGCTCATTGTTGGAGAGGCTGGGTGGCTATGCTGTGAGGTCTACTGAATCCCAGCTCTGAGAGCATAGATAGCACTGACCACAGAGTGTGGAATACAGGCAGGCTGAGCATCAAAGCCTGGAGTGCCCGCCTACTAGCTGCTTACTATGGCTCTTGCAACCAAGTTTCTCTGTCTATAATTGAAGCTTAGATCTCAGGGCTGCTGTAAACACTTAATGGGATCAAGCTGCCAATTGTTTAAGACATCCTCGGAGGCTCTATATTAGGCTGTTAACCATCCCTTTGCATAAGCAATGACATGGGTAAACCTGGATGTGAGGAAACTGAGTGTGGCACATAACAAGTCAGGAGCAAGGCTAAGCTGAAGATAGGAAGCCTTGGAAAACTGCATGTGTGTTAAGGCAAAAGAATCACTGAAGATATTTTGGCTCAGACAAATGGGGAAACTGAGGCCTAGTGAAACAGAATGTTTTGCTTAACAACAACCATTAGCCTGGATCAAACCTAGGTCTCTTTACTCCTAGACTAGCTCTCTTTACCTTGCCCTAACTTCATAGAGATATTCCTGCAAAGGATCATGAGACAAACACTTATGTGACCCCAGAGTACTGAATCCTGAATCCTGAATACTGAATATGGTTTAAGAGAACAGTTGTAGCAGAGAGTGTAGAAAAAGGACAGATCTCATTATTTTAGACAATAGACTGACCTAAAAATGCAACAGCCAGCCATGAGAGATGGGAAGCTTGTTGACACAAGGAGCCTACAGCAGGAAATGTGGCAGTTAGTAGTCGAGCAGGGTACCAAGGGCATTGTCCTATCTATTATGACTTGTGAGATCATGTCATGGTCAGAGTTAGCAATGCTAAGTTGTAATTGGGTGGGAGGAGGAGAGGGAGGTAAATAACAGAAGCAGTACATTGCTTACACCTTCATTTCACCACTTGGCACAATCAACCTTGAAATGAAAATCAGAGACAAAAACAAAATACATGATGCCAAACCAAGGCCTTTGAAGCCTGGACGCCAGGCTGTTCAGAAAAAGCTGAGAAACGGTAAGCTGAGTTACCTTCTTGTCTTCACTGAAGATGCCCACAAGGTTCCATAGACACTTTCCCAAAGTTATCACCTTTCTGTTGGTTTACAGAAAATGTTCTCTAGGGCTGGGTCTAGAGAAGGGGATGTTATCACCACCTCCAACATCTCCAGCATCCCCATCATCTTCCCCCTCCCTCTCATTACCGTATCTGTTGCTCATTGCTTCCTTAGTTTGCTAGACTCTAGAAAATTATTCTACATGTACTCGAACATTTAATCTTCACAATGGCTCTTGAGGTAGTATTATGTATAAGTTATAGATAAGTAACAGTGATATTCCAGGTTTATGAGAATAGAATTTAAAACCAGGTCTAGCAGAATATGGGCCTCTGTTTTAAGGATATGTAGCATAATATTGTGTATGTGCCCAATATCAGTCTGTCGTGTCACATAGTCTATAAATCTGGGAGCCCAAAACAGCACTGGGAATAGAGAAGCAGTTTTCCAGGCCATAGAAATACTTCACACACAGTGAGGTGGATGCTGGACTACAGTTCTATCCTCAAATATGCAGGAAAATGGATGGGTGCCCCAGTCCCTAATCATCAACTGCCAGATGCTGGTTACATAGCCCTAGGTTGAGTACTATGGACAGAAAGACCAGATTCATCCTTTGTTCCCAACTCTTCACAAACTGGTGAGGGAGATAAACATTGGCTATGCTGTATAGCAAGTGAGCTTGTTGGAAGGCATTCTGGTTGGATTGTAAGAATCGCTTCCTCATGTGACCAACAAGCACTTGTCTTGTAGGCAGGAGAAATTAACTTTTGATAAAGTGTTGATGGCTATGAACACTGGGCTCAGGTCTCCCCATGTGAAGTCCTTCCTGAGTCATCAAGGACAAAGCACATGAACCTCAATTGTCTTATTTATAAAGTGAGGATTGTAGAAATGTCCTGGCCTGCTATAGTGTTAGAGTAGAAATTAGTTTATTTATTACTTACTGTATGTCAGGTACCATGGGAAGTACTTCATTCAACTGTCTGAGGTAGGTGCTGTTAGAATTCCCAGTGTAGAAATAAAAACTTTAATTTAAGGCACACTTTACAAGTCAAGGCCATGCAATTGATAAATGTGAGGTCTTGGGGCATCTGGTCCCAGAGTTCAAAATCCTCATCTTAGTCAATGTAAGAATTGAAAGTCCTGACCTAGGGATATGCAGACTGAAGCATTCCCATAAAGGCTGCAGTGCTCTTGAGTTCCTAGAACTCAAGCCAAGAGATGCTGTGGCATCTTAAAGCCTCACTGCATAGAGGCTCTGTTCTCACTGGGACCTCAGCGGTCATTGCCCTGAAGTGGGTACAGTCACATTATACTACTTAGACAACAGGGAGAAGGTGGTTCTACCAGTTGTAAAGTGCCCTCCAGTGATTTACAGTCTGAGGATATTTGGTAATCAGGCCTTGGAGGGAAAATCTTTAATATACTTACTATTTAGGGTGGGAAATTTTCTCTATCTCTGTCAACTTCTGTACCTATATTTAAAACTACAGAAAAGGAAAGTTACACCCACTAGTACCTCTCTTCCCCTCCTCCAACCCCTGTGCTTTCTGGCCAAACCACTCTTAGGACTGACATCAATGGACAATTGAAAGAAAGATGTACATGGGTTAGAGTGTCTCTTCTTGCATATTTTCCTCTGAGCTTCCAGAAAAGGACTTCCAGAGAGTCACCTGACCAAGCTCATGAGGAAGGAGAAGGAGGTAGGGAGGAGTCACTAGTCATAGAAAGCTGAGAGGGACGCACACAGGCCAGGATGAGGCACAGACTGACAGGACAGGGTTACATCTTTGCCAGGTAAGAAATACATTCCTGGCTGCCTGGGCAATGACCACAATCCTGCACAGCTTCTGCCAGCAGAGGGCGCGCAGGGCCTTCACATCAGCCTGCTCTTGGAAGAGGCTGGGGAAGGAATAACAGCCCTGGGAAAGTTCTGCTAGGTAGAAAAAAAAACTTCAAGTGAAAGCTTGAATTTTCAGGCTGAGGAAAGAACTGGACGTGGCAAGCCTTGGCTCAACATATCACAATCGAAACTCATTCTGCTCCTTAGGTCTTGTAATCTCTCTCATTACCCTACTCCCTTCTCTCTTCGTTGTTTTTGCTTTACAAAACCCACGACAAACACCATTAGTCTCATTTTGTAGATGATAACAGGCATTCCGAAAAGTTAAAAACCTTGTCTGGCTGAGGTACATAGTCAGGAATCACAGTAGCTACAGTTCACGCTAACCTCTCTGGCTTGTAGCTTAATGTCTGTGCTCAGCAAGTTTGTGCCTAACTGAGTACACATGTTCATAGATTACAACCAGGATGCGGTCTGTTCTCTTGATTAAATTAATGAATTAAATTGAATTAAATCACATGCTTTGGTGATGAAGAGTAGGAGGTATGGTGTGTGTCTATGTGTGTATATGATGTAAGTGAATATTGTTATTTGAAACCAGTAACAGAGTCACTGATTGTTTAGAGAAATGTCTTCAAAAGTGCATCCACGTGAGACTTAAATCTCAACTGATATTATCAGGAGAGAACTCATCAAAGTTTTAAAGTATATCCTGAGAACTCTGACATTAAGTGGGTACCATTTACTCTGCAAATCAGCATGAATTTAGCGTATGTTTTGAGTCAGGGCAACAATAGAAGCTGAGCACAGGCTGCTCTTCCACTGGCAAACACCAAAATGAATAGGGATGCTGTATTACAGTCTAGAGGACCTCACACAGTCCAGCCCCTGCTGATTCCTGCTGCTCATGAGGACTGCCATTGCCAGGCTACACTCATTGTCCTCTCATAAGACAGGCCCCCAATCTATAGCCCCCCCTCCCCTGCTGAAATGTGCCCTCTCTTTGTGAGAATATTCTCTACACCTGGGCCACTCCTGTTTACCACCCAGGTCACACAACTGGTCACTGCTTTTAGAAAGGTGCTACAGATTAAATATGTCACTAACCTTTTGGATCTTGGTCTTTTCTTCCAAGAAAAGCTTTACAGTTTTTAACCATAGAGCCACTCATGGCAGATTTGTGTTTCTTACTGTACTGCAGGCCCTTTGTGGCCCCAAACAATGCACCGAGGCCCCTAAAGGCCAAACTGAGACTGAGTACAGATAAGTCAGGTCTAGATACTTGAGGAATATTTATTGATAGCATGACAGAAACAAACAAAAGATGGCAGCATGTTCACAAGCAGTATCTTTTGCTAGATCTCTGTTTTGTTATAACTCCAGAAGGGATCTTCATCAGAGGGTTACTAAAGTTGAGTCTAGTTTTTCTGTAAGATGATTCCAAATACTTCATTAGGCTGATTAACTTATTTGAACTTCATGATTTATGGATAGTTTGGTTGTTAAACTATAGAGCTCAATTGTGTTGGGTTGTCTTTATTTACTCCAAGGGCAATTCATTGCCCATTTGTGTCTTAGCTGATGTTTTGGTGACTATCAGATCAAATGTGCTAGAATTCCTTAACTTAAATGTATTAGCCATTAGTTTCCACCAATTCAAAAGCTAAGAAGCTTATCATTCTGAGGCCTACAGCAAAGATTTCCTGCATGTTATTGTAGCCTGCCTGAATGATGTTTTCATCAATGCATGTGAATAAATGTCTTGATCTATGATGTTCTTTTGTTTTAGAACTATAAAAACTTCATGGAACTATCTCTGTATTGGAATATGTTATTTGCAGTACCCTAAATTCATGTTCTAAGGCCATGATCCCTCCTATTTGACTTAGGAATAATTTATCTCTTATTCCCTTTGAAATGAGAAGTATTCTGAATCAACAGTGCACATACTGAGCCTTCCAAAGAGATTAGACAGAAAGGGCTGAAGACTGCTGAATTAAAGTGGGAAAATATGACTTCTCTGAACAGGGTGCATCAGGCTTCAAGCATTCATTCATGAAAAGGGAGATTGGGGAGACAGTGAAGGAGGGAGAAGTTCAAAATTTACCTTTTCATAATAGTAATCTAGTGTCTGCAAGAATAATAATAATAATAATGAAAAAAACCCTTCTCTTCCCTCTTCTATCCAGTAGCTACCTTGCTTTTGACTGGGTTCTTGAGTACTTGGTATTTGACTGTGTAATGTGCAGAGACATAAAAGTCATATAGCCACAGATCCAAATTCTTTAAGGGGAATTTACTTAAGTTCCATAGCCTTAGCAAAATGTGGGTGATGAGTTTAGCTTCCAAGAGGTGCACGATGTTAGCTTTAATGAAGGCCAATTCCATCTGTTTTTCTCAAATGCCGTATTAGGATTTTAGACACAGTTTAGCCACAGCCTAGTTCATATGATATACAGCAGAGCAGCTGCTGACTCATGTATAGAGGGGAGCAAAGGCTCATCGCTCTAGGACACAAATTCTACAAAGCTGCTCCAATTGTCTGGCTTCCTCTATCAGCCATGCTAACAAGGACAAGCAGGGGCAAGTGACATTCATCACAAATACCCCACCCCCCTTCACAGGCCTTGCTTCCCTTCCTGCCTACATTAAGAGTATGTGTGAGTATTTTGAACACATTAATACACAGGGACCAGAATGCCAGAACCATCACCCCTCAGTTCTGTGAAAATTAGCATTTAAATCGAGGTATTTGAGGAGGTGAATCTCCCTAGAATCAGCCAGTGCTGTCTGCAGCATTTTTTACTTGGAGAAGGCTAGGAGAAAGATGATCAAAAAATTTCAGTTTCAAGGATGGGGCTCACTGTCTTTCAGGCTATTCCTAGGCTGCTCAGAGCCTTTCAGAAGGGTCCCATCAAACATTCTGATGCTGATGAGGACACTACCTGACTCTTTTTTTTTTCCCTTCTTTATTTTGTATTTATCAAAAAAAAACACAGTAAAAAGAATTTAAAATGTGGAAGAGTTAACAATAACTATACAGAGGATAAGAATGATAAGCATGGCTTATCAAGGGTGGAAATACAAATAAGATTGCTACACATATATTTTCTTTGTGTTCATCTTTCCCTCTGAATTTTTTTTTCCCTGTAT
>PVIH01019601.1:0-34881 GCA_004025045.1 Sigmodon hispidus | reverse complement strand
CAGAAACACCCTGGACTGACCCTTTGGATCCCACTCCACCTAGAGGAACACCTGACTCACTCTTGAGGGAGGGGGGAAAGAACTGGATTTGGCCAGAAGTGGAGACTGATCTAAGCATTACTGGGTCAGTGGGACCATGGGAGTGTCTGCTCCCTGCCCAGGGAGGGGATGGGGAGTTGCAGAGGAAAAAAATGACCAGATGTGTTGGGAGGGGGAAGAGACCTTGAATAAGGATATACAGGGATGAAAAAAAAAAAAAAAGAAAATTACGAGTCACAACAAGGACCTTGGTCTGGCACACAGACATGGCAATGGCTGGAGGAGGTGTCCGCCCTTCTTCAAGCTGGGTTTTTGAAGGCAAAAGTCACAAAGTTATACATCTGCTGGGGCCTTAGTATGGATACAATTCTGATGAGCTCGTCTTTTGGGGGAGTTTTCAGATTTCCTGTTATCTTAGCTGGCTGTTTGCCAAACCCTTTTTTTTTTTTTTGACTACCTCCTGGGTTGGCTCTGGATCTTGGACATTCTGTGGATAATTAACTACTATCAATCCCTAGGCTACCTCTCCTTTTTGTAGTTTGTCCCTGTCTCAAAAGTGGTGTTAGAAATTTTTGCTCAAACATGGAGATGTTTCTCTGGTTTTTCAGTTTTAAAGAAAACTACGTAAGTGGGGTGCTGCACATCTTGGCATTTCAGGATTGGGCAAAGGGGCTTGGGGTATTGTAGCTATTGGGTGAACTTTCTGGCACAAACTCATGCTCTGAATCTGCTGGCTAAACTTCCCATGCAAACCTATTGACTATCAGGTGTGCACTCCCAGACCTGGGCCCCACCCTCAGGCACTGAAATAAAGCCTTGTTAAGATAAATCCAAGCATCCATACTTTCCCTTCCATTTTCTGTGTTTTGCCCAGGGACATCTCTCCTTACAGAAACCATACATTGCCTCTAAGCTTCTGTTGTACCCATGTCAAGGAACCCCCCAAAACCACCAGGAAGCAGGATTCCAATGTAAACACAAGAGCATCAATTTATTCTTTTGGACTGGTTCGAACCCAGGCGACAACTCTTTGTTCTGACATATCAGAGGGAATTTAGCCTCCAGCTCAGGGGTGAGAGGGTTTTAAAAGAGAAAATATGTAAGTGGGGTATTACGTGTCTTGGCATTTCAGGACCGGGTAAAAGGTTATGAGGTAGAGTAATTCTTGGAAATTATTGGTTAAACTTTCAGCTTGAAACCAAGTTTTGAATCTATTGGCTGTCAGATGCATTCCTGAGATTTTTCCTAGATTCTGACACCTGGACCCTGCCCTCAGGCACTAAATGGTCTTTCCCTGAGATAAAGTTTTGTGATGGTAAATCTTTCTCTTCACACCTTCTCCTTGACTCTCTGATAGTACTCATTGTGGCCAGAACAAATTATATATACACACAGAGAGTCAGCCTTTTGCTCACATCAATTCAAACATTGTTGCATGTATGTGAACAGTGGAGGGACCCTTTCCTTATTTCTTCCTTGCTCTGTGATAGAGCTCACTGTGCCTAGAACATAATGCACATAGTTCCATGTCATCTGTCAGTACATTCCTCCTTGTATTGAAAGAGACTGTAGAATCTATTACATGTGTATGCCATAGCACATCTTCAGAGCAGCAAATAAAGTCCGAACAGACCACAAACCTCTCTACTCTTCCCTAGGCCCCACTTGCCTCATCTAGGTTGATTTCAAAGGTTCTGGAACCTCCTCAGTCAGATGGGCACCAAGGATTCAAACACTTGAGCCACAGAGAACATGTGGTCTCCAAATTGTGCTATTATTACTTGTGTACTTTGAGTCAGATTCATACAATATGTAATAAGCTGAAATTTGGTGGGACCCAAAGTATAAGTCAGAGTTTTCTAATAGATTCCAGGCAGCCTGCAGGGCCCTGGCAAGGACTCCACAGAGTTGGAGCCAGCATTTGCAACTGGAACCCAGAGGAACTGGCAAAGAGTTAACTCAGTTGGAGACTCACCTGTGTAGTGTTGTCCTTGGGCCAGAGCAGGATAGTACCCTGCTGATGCAGGGAGGAAAATGGGACTGCCATGGCAGAGACTCTCTCAGCACCAGAGGAGGAACCCAGGATCAGTCAGAGTAGAGCCAACAACCATTTAGTGCTGCTCTCCACCTCCCCAGGGAAGTTTTCATTTGTAGTGGGTGACACAATGTAGAAGCGCCTAACTGGTCAACCAGCTGTGAATAAAAGATTGTTGTGTGCCAGGCCCTAAGGGGCACCTATGTCATCCCCCACCTACAAGGCAGAGAGAACTCTGGGAAAAAAGGGACAGAAAGATTCTAAGAATCAACTATCAGAAAGCAGTGCTATGAAACAAGGCCTTCTAGACATGACAGACTGTTGCATCCATAAACTCACTGCAGTTGAAGTAACTGGGACAAGACTGGGCCCATCAACATTTCATCATGATGAGGGAAGTGCTCATAGGACACACTCCTCCTTTAGCTCTATAGACAGGAATGGTTTCTGGGGCAGGAGAGTCAAGTCTTCTATGGTACAGCCATAAATAACTCCTCAGCAATGCTCATGTAGGCATCGCTAATCAATGTAGTGGGACTAAATCTTTGAAAAGATAATAAAGTAGGAGGAAGTAGATTCACCAGGAAGAAGGGTTGAGTGGGAGGGAGAAGAGGGTAATGACAAGATATGATCAAAGTATTTTATATGTATATATGGATCTAATTGTGATTAAATACATTTTTAAAAATTGAGGGGCTGGACAGATGGCTCAGTGGTTAGGAGCACTGAGTGCTCTTCTGGAGGACCCTGGTTCAATTCCCAGCATCTACATGGCAGCTCACAACTGTCTATAACTCTAGCTTCAGGCCAAAACACCACTGTACATAAAAAATAAAAATAAAACAATAAATCTTTTTAAAAAATTGAAACATATTTCCAAAAACATATTTACTTGTTCTCCCCATGGCCAGCCTCTGTGACATGCCTTCTGACTGCCTGGAGCAAACTGAGTCCATTTTTCTAAGTGAGAATACCTGGTTTCTGAATACAGAGAAGGGAAGTAAGTAAACCCGAACTCATTTCCCATAACCTGCAGTTAGTTTATAATTGTAGTTCTGAAAAAAATTAATAGTTGATTCTCTTCTAGCCTCATGGGAATCTCATACTGGTGTCCAGCAATATGCTCACCTGAAGCTCACTTGAGCAGCAATGTTTTTGTAAATGGGCCAACAAAAGGCAGAGAGAATTAAATTGATTAAATTCAGGCGCCAAGGCCCATAGAATGGAATGGAACGGTCATGTGAAAGCAGAGAAAGGCTTATTGAACTTAAAGTATCTGGATAATTTAAAACAACAAAAGACCCATGTGCCTTTGGGCTGAGGCAGGTTGACAAGCCCTCTGATTGGTACAGAGGGTGTCAGCAGCTGCCATGGCTGCCTGCTTTAGTTATTCCCTGCCCTTTGCTTTCTGTGGAAGATGGAGGGACTCTGCTCTGTCTCCCAGCTGGGTAGGAAAAAAAATGATTTTAGTTCAGATTCTGGAGCCCAGAAAGGACAAAGCATGGATCACCCCAACAGACAAAAGATGGAATTTAGTTTGAGAAGCAGTGTAGTAGGTCTGCTGATTAAATGGGTTGCAAATGGCACAGACTCAAAGCTAAGACAACCATGCAATTCACAGTCGCCTGATACTTGACCTGGCCTGCAGAAATGCCACAGTCCTGGATGCTGCTGCAAGAAAGGCAGTCAAAAACTTGTGTGCAAAACCAAGTCAACTGAGATCCTTCCCTCCTTTTCTGTCCCCTCCCCTCCCCTCTCCATCTCTTTCTTTCCCTCCTCAGACTCGATGTATCCCCTGGGGCTCATTCTTCACCCTAATGTAGATAAGCACCTGCTCGTAGGTCTAAAGTACAATTGAAAACATGTTCAATTTCAGTCCAATAGCCTGCATTGGGAGAAATACCAGAGATTTTGGCCACAGTGAGGCATACTAAGACCTAGAGCATAGCTAGTGACAGGGAAGATGGCAGTGGAAGAACTGGGATTGCTGTCAATCTTGCTGTTTGAGGCCCTCTGTGCTAGTGATTTCTCTAGTTGCCTGTCTTAGTTAGGGTTTTATCAGTATAAAGAGACATCATGGTCACAGAAACTCTTATAAAGGGAAACATTTAATTGGGGCTAGCTTACAGTTCAGAGGTTTGGTTCATTATTGTCACGGCGGAAAGAGATGGTAGGGGAGAAGAAGCTGAGAGTCCTACATCTAGGTCCTCAGCTAGGGAGAAGTGACAGTAGTGTACATCCAGGCTTGAGCTTCTGAAGCCTCAAAGCCTACCCCCACTGACATACTTCCTCCAACAAGACCGCATCTCCTAACGGTGCCACCCCTATGCCTATGGGACCATTCGATTCAAACCACCACATTACCATCACAAATCTCTGACATCTTAAAAGGAAGGAGTTACTTTGATTCCTTGTAGACATATGTTAAATATTTAATAAATCCTGGGATATCAGAGAGACCACACAGTCAAATCCTAGGCAGACAGCTCAGGAAATCCTTGATCCTTGAATACAAGGATAAACAACTGAGTCAGTCACACACACCTTTAATCCCAGCACAGGGAAAACCAGGAGTGGTAACCAACATCCTTTATCCCATAACTCCAGAGACAGAACTTCTGTTTCTGTGAGTTCAAGGCTAAACACCTTTAATCCTAATGTGGATGGGATAGGATATATAAGGGCTGTAGAAACCAGACAGACAGAAGCAACTGGCAGAAGCAACAGGCAGAAGTGACCAGGAGCGAGGCTGAGGAAGTTGCAAGACAGATGGGTGAGAATTGACTGAGGTGTTTTCTCTCTCTGATATTTCAGCCTTTCCCTGATATTTGGCTGAGTCTCATTCGTGATACTACAGTTCCTAGTTGAGAATATAGCCCATCATGATGAAGAAAGCATGGCAGCAGAAGTCAGAGACACCTGGTCACATGGCAGGCATCCACAGTCAGGAAGCAGGGAGACAGGAACGCTGGTGCTCAGCTCACTTTCTCCTTTTATTCAGCCCATTAAGTGGTGCTGTCCATATCTGGGAAGCTTCCCACCTCAGTTAACCAAACCTAGGAACTCCCTCAGACATGCCAAGGGTTTAGTTTCTATAATGATTAAAAATTCTATCAACTTCTCAGAATCATCAAGAACTCATGCTTGTTTTCATTTTTTTTACCCTCTAACTCAAATGCATAAAGTCTGTTTAAGCAGCCTATAAGACACATACCCCAAGATGGGTCCTAACTTTTCTCAGGGTTCCCTGTGATGGGAAAAAAAAGAAAGGGTAGGTGAGACAGAGCTGGTTCCACAGATAAGTAGGGTAGGTTTTCAGGTGGGTAAGTTCTTCATTCACAATGACCACTAAGCTGGAGATAAGCCCACATTTCAGTCATCTTTCTGGTCTGTGAATTTAGGAAATGAAATAGAATCCTTTATAACTTTTTACCAGGGGACATGCTCTAAGACAATATATTGGTTTGCTATGGTGAATGTATGGCTTAGAACCTGGCCAGAACTCAAAGCCAGGTATTGTAGAACTAGGGAAGAATATTTGTTTACATGGCTCTATTATTCCTGCAGTAGGTAAGAACCAGGGCTTCAGAAGAAGCATGGCTAGGTCACCTTTGTCTTTGTATTACTTCCCACCACAAATTTATGTTTTAGTCCTTGCACAGGGACCTGTGAACTTTAGGAAGATCTATGACTTGGTCTCTTTATGCTGCTGATAGAATGTTAAAAGGCCAAGCCAAGAATCTAGCACACACTTATGATGGTGGGAGTCAGAGGACCGGGGTGATGTCTGATGCCCAAAGTGGGGCCTCTGTGTTTACTTCAACACTGGTAGAAGGTTGCGGCTTCGCTTAGCTCACTGGAGCCTTCAGGTTTCCTGGCCAATCTTCTATTCTCTACTCTCTCTTCACAGATCTCTGACCTATGAGCCAAAGGTTCTCTCTGTCTAAGCTCATTTCTTCCTCTGTGTCTCTTCTAGAGCACATCTCCCGATAAATCTTTTATATTCCTACTTTGTCTTGGCATTCAAATGCTTGGTCTCCAGTCTCTGGCACTATTTGAGGTGTTTTAGCAAGTAAAGACTTGGAGGAGGAAGAACAGGGCTGGAGGACCAGCATTAAGAAAACAAAAGGCCCAGGCTATTTCCAATTTGCTCTTTTCATGTTGTATTTGTGGTTCAAGATGTGAGCAACAATCAGCTCTCATTCTTTCGCCTTGGCTTCTGCTCTCTGCCATTTGCACACCACCATCAGGGACTCTCATCTCTCTAGAATGAAGCCCAAATAAGATTCTCTTCTATAAGTTGTCCTGGCCATTGTTTTATCACAGAAACACTAACAAAAAAGAAAATCAACAAATGCAAGACTAAGGAGAGACACTTGAGCTGGACAGGCACTTTCCAGCATTCAGAAAAAAGCTGCAGTTATGACCTCTAAGAGTTTTTTTGTGGACTGAGTGTGAAGGTTTTCTTTCACTCAAAAAAAATTGCTTAAGATAAATATCTAAACCTGTTCACATATGTGTGGCTTGGTCATTCCTGATCCCTAACCCTGAGATCTGAGATGTTCTAAAATTCTGAAGAACAGTTCCACATCTGACTTCATGTGACTGATCATCACACAACCAAAGTCTAAAAATAATCTTATCTAATTGTCCTCACACAGTATGTACAGGCTGTGTGTAGAATATAAGGAAATCTCATTTTAATCTCTGGGTACCTCCCCCAAGATTTCTTACTGTGTCTATGCAAATATTTTAAAACCTTGGAAAAGGCTGAATTCTAAAGCACCTTTGCTCTACAGGACAGACAGGCAAATTCTGCTGTTCCTCTTCAGCTCTGTCATTGTTACTTGAATCCTTAGGCAAGAAGCTTACTTCAGATCTTGTAAACAAGAGGAACCCAAAGGACTTTGAGTCAATAATTTCATAGCCTGCGTCAGAGCTAACTTGGCAACCATCCTTTAGCAGAAGCATCTAATTGAGGTTGTCTCTGTTGACACAGCGTGCTCCCCAGATGCAGTGGTGTATATGGGAAAATGTGACATCTGGCCACTTCCCTAACTAATTGTAGAATGAGGAATAAGCAAGCTATCCCAGTCTGGGTGACAGTGGTACAGTAGATTATCACCAGTCTGAGGGAGTAGGGTGCTCTCAGTGGGGGCACACTGTATAAGCCCTCAGGAGACAGACCAGGCTCACAGAGCACTTTGTTCCCTCACATAATTCTCATATTTGTCTAGCTTCCTCCTCTTCCTTCTCTGCTTCTGTCCTATGTCTATTCGTGTGTGTGTATGTGTGTATATACACATGTTCATGTTCACATGTGTGGATGCATATGGAGGCCAGAGGGTAATATCAGGTGTTTTAATTGCTTGATCTCCACTGAATTTACAGAGGCAGGTTCTCTCTTTGGATACAAAGCATGCCAATATAATTAGTCTACTAGCTAGCCTGCCAGAGTGCCTCATTTCCTGAGTACTGATATATCAATGAGTTGACATGCTCACCTAGAACTGATGGGGTTGCTAAAAATCCAAACTTCGACCTTTGGGCTTATAAAAAAAAAAAAAATCCTTCACAAGCAGTTTACCCACTGAACCACCTTCTAATCCAAGTCCTGTTTTTATTGTTGACCTTTATCCCAGAGTCCTACCAAGAAAAGAACTTTGCTCATTTATCTCAGAATTTTATAACAAGGCACAGTTGTGTCCTCTGGAACCTGTAACTTCAGTAAATTAAAAAAAAAATACTTTGGGAATTTTGACAAATGTTTTAACATGAACTCAAAATGTAAGCATTAATTCTGAAGTTAGGTTCCTCTGTCTACAAGAGGTTTTGCAACAGATTTGGGGATCAAAAGCAGATTTAACCAGCTTTTTTTTTTTCTATAAAGGGCCAGTGAGTAGTACTCAAGACTTATCAGTTCCGGAAAAGCCAGGCCATGGTGGTGTACAACATTAGTCCTAGCACTTGCGAGACAAACGCAGAAGGATTTTTGTGAGTTCAAGGCCAGCCTGGTTTACAAATCAAGTTCCAGGACAGTCAGAAATATTACACAGAAAACGTTGTCTTGAAAAAAACAAAACAAAACAAAAACCAAAAGAAAGGCTGGAGAAATGACTCTGTCCTCTGATATTCCAGACTATTTAATTAAATATATAATATATATATATATATATATATATATATATATATATGTTACTTTTTCATACTTGTGACCAAAATATCTGGTAGAAAAATTTAAGGGAAAGGAATTTATTTGGGATAATGGCCTCAGAGAATACCACTCATCACAATGGAGAAGTTCTGGCAGAGATCACAGGGTGCCAAGAAGCTGAGAGAACTGGAAAAGAACCAGGATAACTTCAAAGGCCAATGTCTGGTGACTTCCCCCAACCAGCCAGCCTCCCTCCAAAGGACTCACAGCTTTCAGAATAGCTATTAGTTAATGTTCACACATCATCCTGCCAGGATAGAATCAAGGTTCTGATATCATCATCAGCTCTGCCACTGCAGAGCAAACATAGCTGTAAAGAATGCTTGAGTGACAGACATGGGTGTATCCCAACAAAATAGTGACTTCATAACAGGCAGCAGCATGGTAGTGCTTGGGAAGCTAAGGAAAGAGTATTGTGAGTTCGAATCCAGCCTGGGTAACTCAGAGAAGCAATATCTCAAAGAAAGATTAGAACATAAAGATAGCAATCACAAAACTGGGCAATACACAGCTTTGGCCCATGGACTACATCTTAGTTACTTTCTATAGCTGTGATAAAATACCTTGGCCAAAGAAAGACAATGTTTGTTCTATCCTGTTTCCAGGAGATAGTCCATAACAGTGGAAGAAGCCTGACAGCAGGTGGCCAGAGCAATAGGCAGAGAGGGCACATCTTCAACTACAAGCATAAGATAGAGAAAAAACTAGAAGTGGGGCCAGGCTGTAACCTTCCAAGCACATTTCCAGGAACACACTTCCTCCAACAAGTCTGTTCCTCCTAAACCTTTCCTAACTGTCCCAAACAGCGCCACCAACTGGGGACCAGATGTACAAGCACATGAGCCTATGGGGCACAGTTATCATTCAAACTATTATAGATTATAGTTTTCAAAAGACATACACATATGAACACACACAGAGACAAACACACACACACACACACACACACACACACACACACACACACACACACACACGGAGACAGAGAGAGATTATTTCCTCCTCCTTCTCTTCTTCCTCCTCTTCCCTCTGGAGACTGAATCCAGGGCCTGAGCCTAGCAAGCACTTTACCACTGGGCTACATGTGAGCTCACTGTTCACATTTTTTATATATTTGTGAGAAATGATGCAATGAAGCATGCACTTTTTTCAAGCAGCTATCCGGCTATTTTAAAGTTCTATTTATCTGGCTGTAAGTTCATTTATGTAACCTGCTTTCATACCGTGCTAATGAATTTTCATTGTTGGGCACAGGTTGCTGTAAAGAAAGCAGGATCCTTGAATATCACAAAGCAATCCATTAGTTCTTGTCACTATGGTTTCAGAAAATAGTAAATATCATGAAAGCCATTCATTTTCAAGTTTGGATATATATTTTTATTTTGTGAATATTTGTTTTGCTTTTTTACTGACTTGAAAGTCAGGCTTATATAAACATTGGATCTTTGCTGGAAAATTTCACAGTGTCCATTCCATGACAAAAGTGGTAACTAGTTGCCATGGAGATGATTTCCAAAATTCCATTTAGGTTTGTGATTTCTATTAGGAAATGAGCATCAAAAATAAATGAATTTTTCATAACACCCTTCAGTGTCAAAGCCAACCTTTAAACTGACCTCATTGCATTATCAATGGAATTATCTAGATATAATTACTTGTGCTGGTAATGAAAAGTCATTGGATATGAATACTCTTAGCTGTGTGGAATGCATAATTAGAAAAGCTATTGACCATATTCTGCATTAAAATCTCAGTTCTTTACAGGGAGAGAGACCTAGAAGATTGGTACTGAGAGTGTGACATATTGAATGTAACTGGCCCCCATAATATCATAGGGAGTGGCACTATTCGGAGATTTGGCTTTGTTGGAGTAGGTATGGCCTTATTAGAGAAAGTGTGCTCAGGATATCAGTCAACTTCCTGTTGCCTACAAGGTGCAGAACTCTCAGCTTCTTCCCCAACACCATGTCTGCCTGCATGCCACCATGCTCTGCACCATGATGATAATGGACTAAACCTCTGAAACTGTAAGCTAGCCACTCTATTTAATATTTTTCTTTTTTAAGAGTTACCATGGTCATGATGTCTCTTCACATCTATAAAAACCCCAACTAAGTAAGACAGAAGTTGGTATGGTACCAGAAAATAGGATACTGCTGTGATGGCCTGACCATGTTTTTGTTTGGAGGAAATTGGACTTTGTTTGGTACTTTGGGTTATGAAAGCAGTGGAATGCTGCTTAATGTGCCATGCTAGGAGGAGCTTGGAAGAGAGCTGTGCTCAGAGTTATTTGAACTGATGACATGCTGCTTACTTAAGAGGCTTCAAAAGAGAAGAATTTTGGCACCTTGCCTGGAGATTTTTTCTTGTGATATTTGGGTGAAGAAAATGGCTGTTTTTTGCACTTGTCTGAAGAGTCTGTCTGAGATTAAAATGGGGAGTTTTGGATTAATTTCATTGGCAGAGGAAATCTCAAAACAGTCTAGTATAGACTCTGCCATGTTGTTATTAGTGGTAACTCTAATGAAGATTTATCATGAAAAGGAGCAAGCTGAGCAGGGTAAATTGCAAAATGTAAATTTGAGAAGAAAAAGAGAACCAAGAAGTATAATGGAGGTAAATCCTGTATTCAAGGAGATAAGGGTATTAGAAATTAATGAAGGGAATGGTAACCACAGGGAAAAATTCTACCCAGCTAAGTTTGCAACTAAAGAAACTAAAGAAAAGTTTAGAGTCAGGTGTGGTGATGCATGCCTTTAATCCCAGCACTGGAAAAGCAGAGGTTATCAGATCTTCTAGTGTGAGGCCAGCCTGGTCTAGAGAGCAAGTTTCAGAGTGGCCAAGCTTAGGCATTAAAAACCAAAAGGTGGTAAATATGTAAATGAACAAGAGGGCCATTTTCCAGCCCCAGTAAGCAGCAGAACTTGGCAGCTTCAGCCATATAGTTCTAGCTTTAGAGTTAAGAATAGAAGAAAGGGGTTATAGAATTTGCCGCTGAGATTAAAGAAAGCTGATAAGGTCAGGCATGTGTCAGAGGTATCCCTGAAAGAGGCCTAGGAAGATCATTATGTGAAGCTGTGAACTTGAAGCTTGGATTGGTTTGGAGAACCTAAGATGCTGGAGATGCCATAGTTGTGGGATACCTGCCGAGGAGAGTTGCTAACAGGGAGTGGAACCAGCCCAAGAGAAAGAAGTATGCTGTAGTCAACAAAGGTGAATGGAGTTGGAGATTTGAAGAGTGTTTTTACATCAAACTTGGAGATGCAGTTTGGAGTTTGCCCAGCTGGTTTTCAGTCTTGCTTTGGTCCAGTATTTTCCCACTATGCTCCTTTCCCTATGCTTGGCAATGTATATCTGGTGGATGCCATTATATGTTGTATCTGTGGTTTTTTTTAATTTTTATTTTACAGGAGATTATAATGGAGAGATTGCATGAATCTCAGAAGAGACTTTGAACTTTGAACTTTAAAACATTCTTGAGACTGTGATAGATGATGGGGACTTTTAAAGTTGTACTAAATGCATTTTGCATTGTGATGTTGTTAAAAGCTTATGGGAGCCAAAGGATAGAATGTGGTTGTTTGAATGTAATTGACCCTCATAATCTCATAGGGAGTGACATTATTAGAAAGTTTGGATTTGTTAGAGTGGATATGTTCTTATTGGAGAAAGTGTTTCACTGTGGGGGCAGGCTTTGAGATGTCCTGTGCTCAGGATACTGCCCAGAGTCTCATCTCAATCAACTTCCTGCTGCCTGAAAGATGTAGGACTCTCAGTTACTTCTCAGCACCATGTCTGCCTGCATGCTGCCATGCTCCCTGCCATGATGACAATGAATTGAAACAACTGTAAGTGAACCACTCTGATTAAATATTTTCATTTATAAAGAGTTGCCATGGTCATGGTGTCTTTTCACTGAAATGAAAGCCTAACTAACACATGGAGGTTGTCTGAGTGTTCATAGGTATCCTCCTGTTTGTTTGGCAGAGCTGGGAACTAAATCTCAGCCCTCGTCCATACCAGACAGGTGCTCTACCACTGAATTGTAGAGTTATATCTCTACGAATTGTGTAGAAAATGCAAACTGTAAATATAAGAGGGTTCACATGGCTTTAATCTCAGCACTTGAGAAGAAGAGGCAGGCAGATCTCTCGGAGTTAAAAACAAAAACAGCAGCAGCAACAATAAAAAGTAATTTTCCCATCTAGATTGTTTATATAGAACAATGAAAAGGAAGGTAGATGATGAAATTAGTATCAAATTCTGGACCTGTAGCATTGTCTCTTTCATAACTACTAGGTTTGGGAAATGAAAACACACTATGCCCAGTTACAATTTTATATCAGGCAATGAATAGTTTTCATTTTATGTATGTTCCATTACAGTGGTAATGGTGAAGGAGAAAATAACTTGTTTATCTGAAATTAGAATGTAGCTGAGTGTCCTATATTTTCCTTGATAACTCTTCCAAAAGTAAATATCAGAATCTTTTCAAGTCTTGGTATTTTTGTGCATTAGTTTGTTTTGTTAGTGTTAATATCTGTCTGTTTGTTTTTATTTTGTGTTATGGTTCTGAGGATCAAACCAAGGTTCCTGGGCATCAAAGGGCAGAACTTTTACCCTGGGTTACAATTCCAGATCTCAGGCTTTGAAGACAAGATCTTGCTATTTATCACAGTCTGATTTGAACTCATGATCTTTCTGCTAACACCTCCCCACTGCAAGAATTAAAGGCATGTTATTTTTCCTTCTGGTAGAATTTTACACAGTTAAATAGAGCTTGAGTCTAAAGCAGGTAGAATCCAGTTGTCTTTGGCTGGACATAACAGACAGTTTTCTTCTTCATGACCCTCCAGGGAATCAGGTCTATATGGTGGTACAGAAATATAATTCCTTTGTCATAGGTTTTTACCATTTTTCAGCATGCTTTCTTAGGCTGGGGGGATGGCTATGTCAGTGACTTGATTGCTTTGTAAACCAAAGAGCCAGAATTGATAAGCAGAAACCCATGTGAAAAGCTGAATGTGGGGCTGGCTATGTGCCTGTAAACCCAGTGGTAGAGAGTCAGAGAGTGGATCGATGAGGTTCACTAGACTGCTGAGTTCCAATCCAATGAAAAACCCTGTTTCAACATATGAAAGAGGAAGAGAGAGAAAAAAAACAGAGAGAGGCACATAGAGAGAGACAGAAAAAAAAAAAGAGTATCTTGACTCCTGGCTTTCATACACATGTACAGATGAATACCCATATAAATATAAGCATACATGTGAACAAAATTATCTCAGTAAAAATAGTGAAAAAGAATCCTCCTATTAATGAGAACTAGTGTGGTTAATATCTAGACACAAGTTGCTAGAAGATTTTAAGCTAACCACAATCCCAGAAAGAAGAAATGACTCACAGGAGTCTCTTGTCACTTTCTGCCTTATGCCACCATTTAGCTCATCTGTCCATTCCTCCTCTCAGGCATGGTAAGGCTCTAATATCCACAATGGAAATATAGTAGTGAACAAGTTTAAATTACTTCCTTTGGAAAGTTTATTCATCATTGGGAGAGATAGAAAACGAATGAATGGCAGAATGTATGCATCAGGTTCTGGGAAGAAATATAGAATAATTTGGTTCTCAGCTCTAACATGGTGGCTCACAACCATATATTAACCATATATTCAGGGGATCCACTACCCTCTTCTAGCCACAACTGGCACTGCATGTATACAGTGGATATAGACAAGTAGGCACACTTGTGCACATATAAATAATTTAAAATAAAAATAGCGTGGACATCTTTGGTAACCTTTCAAGATTCAGAGATGAGTCAAGGGCAGTCAAGCTGTGACCCTTAACTTGTATCCTGAATAAACTCAAGCTAGGTCAATGTAAAGATGAAGGGCACAGAGACATAGATACAGGTATCTCTGAAAAGGTCGCAGCAAACTGGAGAAGAAAAATGGTTATTTCTTTATAAGAAGTCTGAGTTGATCACCAATCATTTCACAAACATTTTATATCTTTATTGATTTGAGAGTGACTGCTATTCTAGCTGTTTGTTTGTTTGAAGGTAATTTTCCAGAAGTAGCCTAGAATATTAGCTCACCTTATTAGCTTGCATAACTGAGACACTATCAAGTGGGAAGTTATTTCCTGGTCATTTAGTAAGGTGTAACACCAAGTCCCATACACAGATTGTTGAAAACTGTTATTGCAAATGTGCCCCTGTACACAGAGCAGACTAAATGAAAGCTGAAGTATTAGTCTTACTTATTCCAGAGGTTAGGAAGAGAGTAAGGGATGGAGTGGATAAATGTATCTCTCACATTAGAATTCACTGGACCTGGAAAACACTCCAGAAAAGTTATCAGCTGTAAACAGGGAAGGTGTGGACAAAGGGCTTTTTACACATCTGCTGTTTACCCAGAAGGCAGCCTGCAGGTTACCCCCAAGGAGTTCACCTTCCTGGCTAGTTTACACAGGAAAAGAGAGGCCCCCAACAAACATCACTCTGCAGTTTGTTCAGCTGTGAGATTTCCATTAAGCAAACAGAAGTCCTCTGGCATACACTGTGTGTTTGCTCGCTAGCGTGCAGTGGCATCTTGTCAAGGCCCACCGTTGTCTGCAAAGCCCTTCAAAGTCCTAAGTCCACAAGAAAGCAAACAGTTTGCCTACTCATTACAGTCAGACTCAGTTTTTATAAAGCAGCTATGAATGTCACCAGTCACCAGTTGAATTGAATCTCAATGAAGCTGCACATAGCACAGTGGTTAAATATTTCCCATCAACTGCTTTCTCTCTGCCAAACTGTTGAAAATCATATGGGTGTATTGGGATGTCTCTGAGAATAGTGGAGTCTGTTGGGGAAGCAAGAGTACCAGATGCTCGATGGCCACCAACGCTGCCCTAAGCTGAAGGCTTTCATTATCTTGTCTCACAAATTTGAAGAATAAAATATTCAGACCAAAAAGGGTAAGTTTTAGAGAGACGTTTATTATGAACTTATAGATGGGACCTTAAGGGGGACATTCTAATGCAAGTACAAAGCTCCTGTACAGCAAGATGGGGTTGCAGGAAATAGGGTACCACTGTCTTGGAGCTAAAAAGGTTTTACTGAATGGGATAGGGGGGCTGGGAAGGTGCTGCTCAGTCTGGTTCCCATTCTAGGTGTCAAGGTACCTCAAAGTTTCATTCATATCCCCTGTATGGTATCTAGGAAAGGAATGATCTAGGAAATAAAGTAATGAACATCAGACTCCACCCCACCCCCTTACCCCTTATGGCATCTCCACACTCTGACTTTGGCAGAACTAGAAGATGTTTTGGCTTAAATATTTTTGACTACCAAAACGTAGTCTTTTGACTCCAAAGATATCCCAGCTTTTAGTGAAGAAAGACAGTTTTCCAATATGGAGAGAAATGGATTCTTCACCTTAAGGAGCTTTACATAGTATGTAACCATAAAACATTCTCCATCAAATCTTGATAGAGCACACCATAGAAATGCATCTATAACTGATGATTATGTATAAGGGCTGCCTTTGAAGAACCCCTTGTCTACATATTTTGTCATTTGATTAGAGCAAATGCCATAATGATTATTGCACTTACTTGTGAGAAAACTATCAAAATGATTCTAGAATTTTCCTTAGGATTATTTATCTGGTGTGTAGAAGGAGACTGTGCCTGCTCATAGCTCTGGCTCCAGGGTCTTCAGACTTCCCACTCCTTGTCTTCATGTATATCTTCTGGGTCCTTGGTACCTTAAATAAACCCAGAGCTGGTGCTTTAGTTTTGTTTTTGTTGTCATGATAAACGCCTTGAGTTAAAAAAAGCAAATTGAGGAAAGCCAGGGCAGGAACTCAAAGCAGGAACCTGGAGGCAGGAGCTGATGCAGAGACCCTGGAAGGGTGCTGCTTACTGACTTGCTCCTCATGGCTTGCTCAGCCTGCTTTCTTATAGAATGCAGGACCACTTGCCTAGGGGTGGCCCCACTCACAGGAATCTGGGCCCTTCCACATTAGTTATCAACTGAGGAAATGCCCATACACAATACCCCCAGCCAGTCTGATGGAAGCAATTCCTCTATTGAGGTTACATCTTCTCAAGTGACTGTGTGTGTGTGTGTGTGTGTGTGTGTAACTGAAAATAACTAATCCATACATTGGAGACAAGGTAAAGGAAGTAGGGCTGGAAAATTAAGGCCATCTTGGGCTACAGTGAAAGTTTGAGACCACCCCAGACCTTGTCTGTAAACAAATGGGTGAATATGTTCTACATCACAGCTGGAGTCCTGGTTCCTCTCCTCATGGAGCATCTAGGGCATCAGTGCAAGCCCATTGCACCTAAATATGCCCTTTAAACAAGTTCTGCACTTCAGAACACTCAAGTTTCAGAAGCCCTCAAGTAGATGTGCTACTTTCTTATTCTGACCAGTTGTGAACACATGACCTTTGAAGTTGACTATCAAGTCCCCAAAAGGGAACAGATTATGATATTTCTTAAGGCATCTAAATGTCTAAAGAAGAATTTTTCATATTTACCTCTTGAAAAATGCCTTTTTTCTATGAGTTCAGTTGCATTTACAATTGTATGCATACAGAATCAGAAAGACAGGGAGAATGTGTCATTGTTCCTTTGACCTAATATGATAGGTAATTGAGGGTGACAAACAACCCACTGTTTGAATTGACTAACCAACTAACTAGTTTGAACTAGCTAGAACTTCTTTGTTAACGTAAGCATTTAAACTGAATGCTCAATGTCAAGTATGTGCTTGTGAAATGACAGCTCCCCCATCATGCCCTGTACTATTGTGCAATGGATGGTTTCGCTATTCCTAAGAAAAATTACCTATTGGAAATCAATGCTGTGTCCAGTCACTTTGCTGATAACTAGTTCAATGAGACCAGATAAATCATTTTAATTGCTTCCATTCTGATTTTCCTTGGTAACTTTAGATCAGATTATCTCAATACCACTCGTCCACATTTTGGTAGAGATCTGGATTTTAAAGCCACTGAAGATGGGTAAAGTATGAAAGGAAAAGTAAGTTCCCACCCAAGCTGTGTCCTCACCCCCTGTACCATTTTGTGAATGTCATCCTCTGGGCCTTTTGCTTCACTTAAGATGTCTGAAGTTTCTTATCCTGAGCAAGAAGGAGTTTCAGAAACCCCATCAACAACAGTCCTGTATACTCCAGCATGAAGCATGTACTACAGAATGCCCAGGACTGGCAGAAGCACTCCCAGAGACCTGAGGTATAATCTCAAGCCTAAAAGACTTAGGGTAGGTATCAAATACATACATTCCTACATACATACATACATACATATATACATACGTGTGTGTGTTAATAGAACACTGGTTCCTGAGACTCTAGGAAATTGCCACTGGTCTTTTTTGGCACTATGACTTTCCTTATGAACTAACCTCCAGCAGAACTCCCAGCTCTCAGCCTGTAAGGCAATCAGGGATCTTTGAATTTTTTTTACTCAGGACTGAGATTTAATCTCAGTTTCCTGCATTAAAAAGATCAGTCCATGTGCATGATACAGAGTGAGGGTTGTTCAAGAGGGTTGCCATAGCTTAGAGAAACACTAGAATAACATCAGATAATTGTCACATGAGCTCATAACAAGAGAGTTGAAGTGTGTGGGTAGGCATGTGTTCATGGGTGTGTGTATGTGTGTGTGTGTGTGTGTGTGTGTGTGTGTGTGTGTTTTATAAAGAGAGAAAATGAATCCCCACACACTGGGTTGGAAACAGCTAGTATCATAGCAACAGACATTAAATTAGCAAATAATGTTTTGCTTTGGAAGCTGATATGCTTGTCCTCAGTAGAGAAGTAGATGCTGCCTTCTATCCATTTCGGGAGCAGAGCTGGCATGAGGTGTGTGGTGGCTTAAATTCAAAATGGGAGGTGACAGCAAAGCCATCTAGCTTGCTTTCTGTCACTGTGATAATTCTTCTTGAGTAACAGCAACTGAGGGAGAAAAGGGGTTATTTGGCTTACACTTTCAGGTTACCATTTGTCACCAGGCAAATCAGGGCAGGAACTCAAGGCAGGAACCGCAGTGGAGTGCTACCTGCTGGTTTACTCCAGATTCACTCTTAGCCCCATGCTTAGTTAGCTTTTTATCCAGTGCAGAACCATCTGTCCCAGCTGGTGCTACATGCGATGAGCTGGGCTCTGCCACATCACTTGTTAAACTAGACTATCTCTCACCGACAAAGCCCAGGCCAGTCTCAGGGCCAACTCCTCATGTGAGGACATGACTCTAGACTGTGTCACCAGGACTGAGAACCCAGAACCATGAAGCACATACAGACCTCCCCATGGACTATTGGTCTTTCCCCAGGCTTTCTGCTCTCATTTCTGGTGAGGTTCTGGGAGCTTTTTCAAAGAATGAGGGACTGAAGACACAAAAACTGTTCAGGAATTCTGCTAAGTCAATTTTCCTGGAACTGAAGTCTTCAGTTTCAGCCACATGCTGTGACACCATTTCTTCCTCTCACTGGACTCTAATGCTTCTACACAAGACCTAAGGCCAACTCTTTGTTATGTATAGTGTATTCTGACATTTTGTTCTTAATTCCATTAGCTTCTGTTTTGTTGTGAAGAAATCATACACTGACCCACAGTTACCCTTGAATTTCAGATTGATTGATTGATTGATTTTGTGTGTGTGTGTGTGTGTGTGTGTGTGTGTGTGTGTCCACAGAATGCACGTGGTGGTCAGAAGGCAGCTTGTGAGTTGGGATCTTGCCTACTGTGTGAGTTTGGGAGCAAACTTAGGCTGTTAGTCTTGTCACTAGCTCCTTTATCCACTGAGCCATCTTACTGGTCTGTATTCATTTGTTTATTTTGTTTTGTTTGACAGCAATAGAAAACTAACCTAACACTGAACTTCACAGTCTTTGATCCAGATCTATACTGTAGCTCATCCTACAGACTGCCCACAATATCTGTAATATTGGAAGTAATTTTCAGAGTGAGATGACATATCAGTCATCTTCAGCATCACATATAGGAAAAGATGGCTGGTCTGCCAGTAAGGACCATGTGGTGGCTAGTCTCTGGAAGGAACTGAAGGAGCATGGGAGAGAGAGAGAGGAGAGAGAGAGAGAGAGAGAGAGAGAGAGAGAGAGAGAGAGAGAGAGATATTCTTTATGGCCTATGCTTTCCTTCAGGTACTAGGGGTGTCCAGTATTTATAATATTTATACTATAGTATTTATAACTAGTCTGTGAAACAAAATAAGATGTTGAAAAAGCAAGCACACAGGGATTATAGTTTTACTGAGACCAAAGTGTTGAGTGAATCCTTCCGGGGAAGTAGAGGCAAAGCTTAGCCTGTACTACACAGTGCTAGGGGCAGGACTCTCGGGCTCTTGGCTGTAAAGCCTCTGCTTGCACACTTGAGTACATTCAGAGACTGGAGGTGGTGTGGTTTCAATGAGACCAGGCTCAGATAGGCTTGTGTGTTTGAACACTTGGCCCCAGGTGGTGGCGCTGTTTGGGAACATTGTGGAGCCCCACCAGAGGAAGTGAGTTACTGGAGGCAGGCCTTGATGTTTCAGGAAAGCACTTCCTGTCCCAGTTCTTCCTTTTGCCCCCAGCTGCTGACTGATGGGAGAGATGGGCCAAGTTGTGCTCCTATGTTAATTTAAGTCTTCCCCACTTGGAAGGACTGTTTCCCTCCTTAAGCCACGAAGCAAAATAAGCTATTTTTCCTTTAAGCTGCTTTTTGTCCTGTTTCTTCTTACAGTAAGAAAAGTAATTAATTCAGCAGAACTTGAAGAAAGGTCTCCTGCCAAGCCTGGCCCGCATGAACGCAGCGCCAGCATTCCTGTGTGTGTGCCTCTCGCCAGCATCTCCTGCACACTCCATCCGTAACACGCAGCAAGAACCCTGCGCAGATCCGAAGCAGAGCGAGTGTTTCTGAGTGCTTCACCGACAGGAAGACCTTAGATAGCCCCAGAGCAGAAGTAACAGAGCTCGAGCACTCAGCCAGTTAGAAATAGTGGCGTTGAGGGATAGGAGGGGGCTGTGTTGTCGTCCCCTATTTAATTTCTCTTAAAAAGTAGTTGAGGTCAGCATATGTTTTGTATCACTTGTGTGGAATGCAGCAGAGAAGGGAGGGGGCGCACTTTAGTATGAGTTTTGGATAAAGGAATAAATTTCACTCTCCCTTTAATGCTGTGGGCAAAGTGTTACTATGCCACTGGCTGAATTGCCCTTGACTTAAAACACCTGAAGGCAATAAATCCAAGTTGTATCAGGTGACTCATGGGAAAAGCATGCTTCCCCCTCCCTCTTCCCTCCTCCACTGGTCCATGAGTGTGCATGCCAATCTCCATCACCCGGAGGCTTATTGAAAACAGACTGCTGTGTTTCTGACTTAGTGTATTTCTGGTCTCTAATGTGGCCTGAGAATTTGCGTAGCACAGGAACTCCCGAGATGATGCTGATGTTATGTGGCAGCTCTGGGGTCACCCTCTAAGAATCACTGTCCTAAAGGGCTAGGGTTGCACATCAATGAGGTACAATGTTCCCTAGCACCACATAAATTTGACACAGTGGCACGTGCTTATAATCCTAGAACTCAGAAGATGGAGGAGCCAGAAGGGGCAGAGGAGGTAGCACCATGAGGATCGGCAATTCAAAGCTCTACTATATAGCAAAGTCAAGGCCAGCTAGACCTACACAACACCCTAAATAATAAACAAACAAACAAATAAATTCACTACCTTATATAGGACAATTATGTGGCTGGATTGGTTTCTCACTACCTCCAAGTTCTGGTTACCTATCGGCTATTGTTAAGAGTCTTAGCTGGGCTCAACCTTGTAGGTTCCTGGGAAAGTCCCTTGCACAAGGTTTTTTACATAATCCTGAAATGTACTCCATTTCTAGTAGTTTCTTTCAGTATTCTCTTCCTCTGACACCCTAAACCCATCACTCTTGTTCCTATTCCCACCCACTCAAAATCTACTCATGGAATCTCTGACAGAGGGGCTGATTTCCAAAAGATATAAAGAATTTAAGAAACTAGGCAGCAACAAAGCAAATAATCCAATTTCAAAAATGGGGTATATATCTAAACAGAGAATTCTCAATAGAGAAATCTCAAATGGCTGAGGAACACTTAAACAAACGTTGAACATCCTTAGCCATCAAGGAAATGCAAATTCAAATGATTCTGAGATTCCATCTTATGCTTGTCAGAATGACTAAGATAAAAAGTACAAGTGACGGGTCATGCTGGAGAAGATGTGGAGCAAGGGGAACACTCCTCCATTAGTGGTGAGAGTGCAAACTTGTACAGCCTCTTGGGAAATTAATATGGCCGTTTCTTAGAAAATTGAGTCAATCTATCTCAAGACCCAGCTTATACCACTCTTAGGCACATACCCAGAGGATGCTCAATCATACCACAAGGACACTTGTTCAACTATGTTCACAGCAGTTTCATTTATAATAGCTAGAACCTGGAAACAATCTAGATGCTCTTCACCCAAAAATGGATAAAGAAAATATTACACAGTGGAATATTACTCAACTGTTAAAAACAATGACATCATAAAATTTGAAGGCAAATAGATGAAACTATAAAAAAAAATCCTGAGTAAGTTAACGTACACTCAAAAAGACAAATACAGTATGTCAAAAGTGGATATTAGCTGTAGAATAAGGAATAACTATACAGAACCCAGAGAGAATAGGTAACAAGGAGGGTTCCAGGGGGGATTCCAAAATCTCCCTGGGAAGGAGAAATGGGTCATTTTTCTTGCATGCTTATGCTCCTGTTCTTACCTTCAGCTGTTATTTGTCAGTGGGTAACTGGAAGACCAGAGGAAGAGGGGTAATAGTAGCCAGCCTGTCTGGCCATTTAATTTTTAATTATTTATGTGTTCACACTTGTGTCTATATGTGAGTGTGTGCGCATGAGCCTGTGGAAGTTTGAAAAGGACATCTGATTTCGTAGAAGTGAGTTTACAGGTAGTTGAGAGTCACCACGCGGGTGCTGAGACTCAAACCTGGGTCCTCTTGAGCAAGTGCTCTTACCTACTAAGCCACCTCTCCAGCCAAGTTTACATTTTGAAATTAGTATTCTGTTTTATAAATTTTCTTAAAAGATGCTTTTCTAAATAGCATTTGCATCATAATCTCATCAACATGAAAGAAGAGAGAGAAGCCTGAAAGCCAGTTATGATGGAGATGTCAGGATTCATCCAGGCAATGTCTACCTACTTAAGTCTAGGGAGAATATAAGTATTCTGATGAAGCACTGAATAACATAGATGGAAATTCAACTCCATACATTTATTAATTATCACCATTAGTGGAAGACTGATAACAATTTAGTTTTTTTAAATGAAATGGATTAATTCTGGTTTTTAGTCTTACATTAACTGATATTAGCATGAGTTGTATTATATAGTCTATATTAAATAACTACACCTGTTTCCTTAACAAAAGCACACAGCCTGAGTATGGTTTTGGACAATGTCTAGGCTTCCAGGCATAAGGGTGCATGTGCCTATAATCCAAGCACTCCAAGGCTGGGGCCAAGAGATTGATGATTTTATGTAGTGTATTTGAGGCCATTTGAGTCAACCCAGAGAGACCATGACTTGAATGAGAAAAGGAGAGGAGAGTTAGAGAGAGAGACAGAGACAGAGAGAGAGAGAGAGAGAGAGAGAGAGAGAGAGAGAGAGAGAGAGAGAGAGAGAGAAGAAAAGGAGACAAAAGAAAAAAGTGAAACAAAAGAAGGAACACTTCTGGCCTGCACCACATTTTTATCAGTGAGCTTGGGGTAGTGGCCTTTTTAATGAAAATCCATTGTCTTCTTTTGGTTCCCATTTAAGACAGGAAAAAAACAAACCTGTTCACTTGGTTTCATGTTGGTTCTGTTGATTTGTGGTGGTATATAGGGAAATATTCTCACACTGGATTTGTACAGGAAGAGCTTGGGTGTCGTCAATGTCTTTGGAAGCTGAGCTCACTGCTTCTCTGCTGAGGTTTGATCATGAAAATGCAAGAGAAAATTCAAGAATCCCCCCTCCGCCTTGCCTAGTCTGAAGCCAGACTTTTCTTCTCTAATGCTTACTGTTTGATATATTGTTCTTGTATCAGCAATCTACAGTAGTTATTCATGATATATAACGTGATGTAATAAAGACATACTTTGGGTGTTTAACAAATGTTCACTGGTTGTACGAGGAGTTGCATGTGGATGAGTGTGTGAATTATTTGGTTGACAATCCAAGTAAGGGACCTTTGTCACACAACCAGGACAGAAACAGAGAGACAGAGAAGTATGCCTCTACAGGTAGATGTGTGTGTGAGAGGGTGTGTGTGTGTGTGTGTGCATGTGTGTGAGGGAGGGGAGAGAGCAAGAGGAGAGGAAAGGATTTATGTGTAACCACACATCATGAGTTATCCTATGCAGATAAGACCCCTTCGGCTATATTTCTGTTGACTTTAATTTTTCATCTAATGTGTCCTGAGCAGATCTTTATCTAAATGCAGTTTTTAAACACCCTGTCATTTTTAATGGCTACCTTGTGTGACTATGCCTTTTTCTGGTACTTGGTTTAACCCATTCCTTTTGTAGAGGTGTTGTTCATTTCTTGCCACAAGCCATAAAAAGCTCTCATATGCCAGACCTTAGCATCCTGATTTAGATTTATGTGACTTTTCTGTCCTCCAGCGAATACAATCATGGCAAGCAGAGAGCCCAACAGACCTCTCAACAGATGGTCTTCTATGTCTCTACACATGGGGTCAACTGGTATTTGGCTAAACTGAATGGGCAATTAAATCTAGAATTAGATTGCCTTTTGCCTCTCATCAATTTGATTTATTATTAGCTCATATGGATGAAACAGTTAATGCTTATGTTTTCAGAACCTCTTGATTTCTTCATATTGCCTTTTCTTTTTCTATGTAAAAATCCTACAACCTAAAATGCATACATAATAAATGGATAATATACACTATAGCCATAAAATTTGTTGCACACAAAGGATAAATTTAATTGTAAATATACTGCCTTAATTAGATTTCCTATTGTTGTGAAGAAACTCCATGTACAAAAACAAGCTGGAAATGGAAGGTTTTATTTCACCTAATAGACTACAGTCTATCACCATGGGGAGTCAGGACAGGAACACATGCAGGGCAGGAGCCTGGAGGCAGAAGCAGATGCAGAGGCCATGGAGCAGTGCAGCTTTCTGGCTGGCTTCCTCATGGCTTGCTGAGCCTAGAATCTTGCAGTACTCAGGGCCATCAGACCAGGGATAGCATATCCCACAGTGAGCTGTGCTCTCGAATATTAATCCCTAACCAAGAAAATGCCACAGGGTTATCTGTAGGTCAATCTCATGGAAACATTTTCTTAACTGAGGCTCCTTCTTCACAAATGACTCTAGTTTAGGTGGAGTTAACAAAAAACTATGCAGCCCACCACACAATATTTCTGATTTGAAAACCCATGGCTATTCTTCACCATTTAGAGTCACTCATTTGTGTATATAATACTGAGGGATGTTCCAAAATCATGTGGTCCACAGTGGCAGAGAAAAACATAATCTAAGATGTCTATTTTATGTGTATTGTTTTCAAGCCATGAGGTATGCATTTCTTTTGTGTGTATTTGTGTAGGTGTTCACGTATGTGTTTGTGAAGACCAATGGTCAATATCAGGCATATTCTTTAATTCTTCATTTTATTTTTTGAGACATGGTTCCTTGCTGGGAACTATGCCTTGTTGTTTAGGTTAGTCTGACCAGCCAAGAGATCCCAAAATTCCTCCTGTCTCTGCTTCCCAAGCTCTGGACCACAAGAGTGGCTACCATGCCCATCTTTTTACATGGAATCCAGGGACCAAGCTCAGGTTTTCTCACTACAGGGAAAGCACTTCACCAACTGAGTGATAGACCTAACTTTATGATATATATTTCTATGAAAAGATATACTGATGAGAGCTGGAGAGAGGGCTCAGTGTGAGCACCGTAGTTCTTCCACAGCTCTGACGTGAGTGCTAGTGCCAGCTCCTTTGTGAGAGAGCTCACAACTACCTTTAATTCCAGCTCCAGAGGATGTACTGCTTCCCCTTTTCCCCCTGGAGATCGCAGGAATTTCTTGAACACAGAATGAGTTCCAACTAGTGGGACAGCACTGGTAGCCACTGTGAGGATCATTTGGGACTCTGTGCACTGTCAAACATAGCTCTAAGACCAGGCTAATGTCAGAGGAGGTTTAAGAGAAAGCAGGAGAGGATGGCAGGCAGTGACACCAAGCCATGGATGCCTGACCATAAAATTACCATTTCACAGCTTCTCCTGGCTGCTGACACTCTGGCAGTGGACAGTGGGAACAACTCTGCTCTGAAGACAAGAGCCTCTAAAATTCTCCCACAATTGAGAAGGGGGGCTGTGTGCAGCACCAGGCTAGCGATCTGCCTGCTGAATGGGTCAGCTGGGAAATGAAGGGAAGTGAATCACCGCAAACAGCTGTGTGAGTTGAGTAGGCTTTGGCACATGGCCCCTGTTTGCCAGTAAAAGCAGCAGTAGCCACAATCCTGCCTGAGTCCTGCTTACACAGGCCACGCAGATTCTCTCCGAACTTGCATTCACAGGAAAGCCTGCCATGTCAGGTGCTCTGCACTTGTGCTCAGTTATGACGGCCCTTCCAACTTCCACATGGTAGCATGATCAAACAAGAAAGTAAGCCATGAGGTAAAGCCTGTTTCTCTTTGCTGATTATTCCATTTTCCAAATGAAAAATTGGGTCACTATGATGTGAGAGAACCAGCCATTCTAGGGAAGGAAGCAACAGACACCAAGGATATTCCAATGTAGTTTGAATATAAAGTCACCAGATTTTAGGCTATTCTGGGACCGACTAAAAGGTATTACAAAGCATTGGGATGATTCAGACTCTCTCCCAACCACTGACTTCCAGCTGCGAGTGAGACATTTTAATGTCAGCAGAAGTCCCTAAGAGACTACTTTAGAAAACCCATCCTTGAGGTCAGTTCCTGGCACCTAATGTGGATTCAACTTGTGACATTCAATTCATCTTTTTTTTTTTTTTTTTTTAGTTTTAATGATGTGTATATGTGGAGGGTAGGTTTGCACACATGTGTGCAGGTATCCAAAGAGGGTGAGAAGAAAAGAAGCCAGAGTTACAGGTTGTGAGCCACCCATCTGGGTGCTGGTTAGCAAGCTTGTGTCCTCTCAAAGAGTAACAAGTGCCATCCCTCTTCCCCAGGCTAGCTGTATTTTTGTAGCACATTAGGACACAGAAAACCTAAAGCTGCTAAATGCAAGCTGTCTAAAAGACAGCATATGACTGTGCTCTTCTTGATGTTGTATTTCACAAGGACATTATATTCCAGGAAGACAATGATAAAAATGCATTTCGGCAAGAAGCCAAGGAAATGAGAGTATAGCGAGACTGGCATCTTTTCAGTGTGTTTATGTAGGAGCCTTGTACAGCCTAGTCAAAAATTACCATAAGTTCTTTGATTAGACAGGCTGGCTGCTGACCATTTGGCTCTTACGATTACTATATTTATAAATCCAAAGAAATATAATCTAGAAGGCTATTAATATATGAAAAGCATATAAAGGAATAACAGGGGTAAACAGAAGTTAAATAAAATAATATAAAACACATTTTTATTTCCAGGGAGCCATAGAAAGGGGGATGTTCTATTAGATACTTTTAAAAATCGCTTTGCAGTCAGGCATTGGTGGCACACACCTTTAATCCCAGCACTCAGGAGGCAGAGGCAGGTGGATCTCTGTGAGTCTGAAGCTAGCCTGCTCTACAGAGTGAGATCTAGGACATCCAGGGCTACACAGAGAAACACTATCTTGAAAATTTTTAAAATAAAGTTAAAACCACTTTGTTTTATGTAACTTTTAATCTATTTTTTATTTTGTGTGCATTGGTGCTTTTCCTGCATATATGTCTGTGTGAGGGTGTTGAATCCTGGAGTTACAGATACTTTGTTTTATATTGAATATCAGTATCTTATGTAGAATGGAAGTATACTTTATTTATTAATTTTTAAGACTTATTTTTATTTTAAATTACGTATGTGTGTAGTACCTAAAGAAGCCAGAAGAGGGCAATGGATCTACAGAGCTGGAGATAACGATTGCCAGCCACCTGACACAGATGCTGGGAACAGACCCTGGGTACTCTGGAAGAGCAGTGTATGCTCTTGGCAGCTGAGCTATCCCTGCTGCCCAGTGTCAGTACTGAGCACTCAGCCATGTAGCCCACCACCTTAAGTCTTTGCATTAAGTCTGACACTGCTGTCTAGAAAATGGATATAGTTTGAATATAAAGAGTCATCATTGGACAATCAGTTTGCTCTCTTTTTTAAGTCAAACCTGAAGCCACCCATTGGCAGATGCGGTTCAGTCATTTCTTACATAATCCTATCAGTTTTCATCAATGCTGACAATTCACTTTTAAATATGTAATGTTTTGTTTCAAGAAACGATTATGAGATATAATATGTTCACTATTGCTTATTTGCAAAGTAGAAATAGTTTTTGTTTTTGTCATGGAAAATTTCCTATAATTTTAAGAAAATAGGATAACTTTCAGAAGGGTCAGGTAATAACAAAATCACATTTAAATAACCAATAATGTGTTTTAAGGTAGTTCTAGAGGTGCTGGATTTAATTCCCAAAAAATAAAAATGAAAAATGATTCTTTTAAGCTATATTTTAGCAAGACAGTTTTGTAACAGCAGCAATTTCTTGAAAATTAAAAGATTAGGACAAAACTGTGACATTAATGGACCCTTGCAAAAGTGAAATTGTATATATCTGATAATTAAGCAGAATTTATTTTTATTATATTTATCATTTATCTACAAAAAAACAGAACATTTACTTTTTAAACTAGTATATAATTCATCTGTATAAACACTATTGCCTTTCAAATAGTTCATTATTTAAAAAGAAACTAATGTTTTATTTAAGTAAATACAATTTGGGAGACTCTTCAAAAATGGAAGTAATGAAGGTGCTGTTTAGTATGAAATTCAAAAAAAAATACAGCACATGAACACAACCCTGGGAACATATTTTGAAGCACAAAATCCCTGTCACTCACCACAAAGGAACATAAAAGATGCTTAACATAAAGAGACTCCTGACGGTAGACTGTACTATCAGAACTTTGAAGATTATCTAGTGAGACTCATGCAATATGCATAAACAATATGGTTGTGATTTTGCAAAATGTGATGAGACTACAAGCCAGGGAAAAAGTACAGCTAATCCTGACAAGAAGAAAGGCTGTGGTAAGTCTTTGTTCTTCCTCCACAGCCCTTGGAAAGCTGAACCTTCTTCCTCCTGAGGCCGAAGGTAGGATGCTGGAAATACATGGAACTTGCAGTGTATTCATTTTCTGTCAATTACTGACAGATCCTCAGTCCACACAAGGATCAGCCTTTCTTAGTGACATGAATGTATGGTACTTTCTCCATTAATTTAAAAACAAAATCTATGAAAGTTCCCTTTACACCCAAAATACAGCAAAGACAGGGGGTTGCTGCAGGGCTATGTGGCAAGTACCAGGCCAGCCCTGTATCAAAACAAAAGAAAAATATAACAATGAAAATATAACCAATTATGGGCAAAATGCTGACACGCCCAATTTTTCAACAATCTCAGCACATTGATTTATGTCACATGAGTACAAAATTACGTTTAAATAGAAATTAAAACATTCTCAACAATTAGATTGCAGACTGGAGTGTAAAACTTCTCTTCTTGCAGGGAGCTCTCTGAACTGACAGATGAGCAGTGATTCTGGTCTCTGCGATGCTTACCATGGGATGGGTTTCAGAGCAGAGAGGAGAGGCAGAGGGTAGCTGGAGGAAACTCCACTCTAAACACTGAGGCCCATTGGCTCTCCTCCTGAGAGAATGCACTGAGACACCCAGCTGCTAATGTCAATGAGTTCAAGGTCATCTGCTGGGAGTCTTTGGAGAGAGCTAACTCGTTTGGGCTTCATAGATACAACTGATACAATTGATATGTACTATCAATTGGTGTTTCAGTGTTTATGACTCACCTTTGACTAGGCTGATGTATCTTAGTATTTTATAGCATGCTAAAAATGACAAATAGATTTTGATTTTTGTGTTTTTCTTCTTATCTAGTTAGGATACAGTATAGTGAGCTCTATTCCAGAGGTCTGATCTTCTACTCTTCATCTCTTAAAGTCATTAGGAATCCATCTTTCTCCTTAAACTGTTCTATTGTGAGTCCACTTACACTACCAAAAAGCTCTTTGTGTGGGGAGATATACCTGGACTTGTCCAACTGAACTGCACAGTGACATGGCTTTTCTACACAGCTGTAAAAGTTCTGGTCATTTTCAGATAGATGATGTGCATCAGGGAAGATCTTCAGTCCCACATGTGAGACTTCTTGGAACTCTCATTTATTTTTTTGTGTATGAGTCTTATGTTTGCTTATATATCTGTGCACATGTGTGTTTAGTACCCATAGAAGTCAAATGAGGGCAATGGATCACTAGAACTGGAGTTACAGATGGTTCTAAGTCACAACATAGTGTATGTGTGCGTGTGTGTTCTTTGCTGGTCTTGAATTCACTATGTAGACCAGACTGGCCTTAAATCTGTGGCTGTCTTCCTGCTTCCACCACCCAAGTGCTGGGATTCCAGATGTGGCACTACGTTACCCAACTCTGCTACCCTGACAGCCTCTCTGTCACCTTATTCCTGGTATCAAGTGCCACTGGAGTGGCCACATATTTAGGTTCTAGCTACAGGGAAACCAACAAAACATGTACATAGTTGCTGACATCACTGTGTCTGGTCTATATAGTGTACATTTATTAATAGTTGTCCCTTTGTAGTAATGGGTCTCGAAGTACTTCCCCAGTTGAGGTTCCAATTGTTTCCAGTATGGAAGGGATGTGAAAGGCATCGAACCACAGGCACCATCTCCTGCCTCCTGAGAGTGAGCAGACAATGTATACTGTTTGGCAAAGAGAAGTTTTACAATTGATGACCATATACCAGTCTGTAATTAATGTATTGAGGAAGAGAAAAGATAATCTAATCTAGTCTAATCTAGATGCTGAGTCCTTCCTCTGGGCAAGAATGTCATAGTGCCTTGCTTAATGAAATATAATTTTCTAATAATGCTAAAAATCCATTTCCTTATTCCTTTATCTGTTCCCTATGTAGTTCTGGGGAAACTCATGTATTAGTGTAACATCCATAATGGTTGGCATTCGTGGTTGATTGACAAGTATTTCATAATACTAAAGTAGTTGTTTTTCTTTTGAAAATGAAATGGATATGATGTTTCCTTTAAAACAACCCAAAGCAAAAGGCTGTTTGATCCAAATTTACCACTCCTGGGTATGTAACTAAGAAAAGGTCAGCACACAACAGAGATGTCTGTATACCCATAATTTTTAGGGAATTACTCACAATTACCAAGTCATGGAATAGGCCTAGTGCCAAATCTTCATTATGGACTGAATACATGAAGAAAATGTGATATGTGCAATATATGTGGGATATATGTACACATATGTGCGTGTATACATATATATGTGTGTGTGTGTGTGTGTGTGTGTGTGTGTATATATATATGAGAGGGATGGAGAGAAGGGGGAAGGGAGAGAGATTTTACTTACCTTTAAGCAGAATCAAGTATCTTTTTCAAAGAAATGGATAAAGCTAGAGTGCATCATCTTAAGCAAATCCAATGAGCTTCACACATGTACATACACAAAAGAATCTCTTTTCTAAACCCATGTATACAGAAGACTTAAGGAACCACAAACTGAATGTATAAACTTTTACCTTTAAAAACTAAAAGAAGAAGTTTGGAATAGTACAATTTTTAGAAAATGACTTAACACAATTCAGTTATATTTTCAATAAAATTACTAATTATCATTTTTAAATAAATTTAAGTATAAGGTACCAATATTCCATGTTGCTATTTCCTCTCAAAATTAGTATATGATCTTAAATATTTTAAAATAAATAATGTCTTTGAAGTTGGTTATAACATAATTTATTCAAAAATGTTTACAATTATTTTTATTTTTGATGAAAAATATTATATTTGATTACTAGAATAAAATTACATTATACTTTTGACCTTGCACGTTCTCAAGACAAAATTATGCCAAATGTGATTATCAACAGAAATTTTCCTAATATGAAGAAAAAGTCAATAATTTTTATTAAAACTAAACATAAAATACCTTGAATTATTCATCTTTATTTGATTATATGCTTAAATATTCCTCATCTACGGACATAGAACCCAGAAACATGCGTTGATAATTAAGTTTCTTAATGCTTGATGTTTCCAGCCAGATAACACTACATACGACTTTCAAGTTTATCATGATGAAGATGTATTTTAAGGTATGAGGAAGAACTATGTCTTCATAAAGAGTTTCTGCTTTGATTTATGATTTTGGAGTAGTAATTAATTGTGTGTATGTGAGCATCATTGTTATTCCAGCTTTAAGTAATAGACATATTAACAAAAGAAGAAGCCTGCTTCCTCTGATAGCCCTGCTGTAAAATTTCAATATCATGTCTGTACACACATCTGCCTCTCCCCAGGGTTTCTTTTTTTTAAACACATTTCTAATTATTTTGCACACTATTCATTCTTTGTTTTATTTGTAATGTTATTATTTTTCAAGCATGTAAGCTTAATTAAGAGCACAGATTTATGTTTCAATTGTATATAGCCACATCCTCTGTCCCTAAAAGAAAGCGTAGCACACACTTGGTTTCCAATAAATTGAATAATGCAATCATCCTTCAAATAAAAATATTTACTAAATACTTCTATGTTCTGGATACTGTGAGATTCTGTTCTTGATATTGTGAGATTCTGTTAAGTGGTCCTTAAAAGTTAAAGACAGAAAGAAGAAGGTCTTGCATACTTAGTTTGGGCTCTTTTCTCTTGCTGTAAAAAAAAAGAAAAAAAAATAGCCAATGCACCCCAAGGAAGAGTGTATTTCTGCTTCTGTTTGGTTTCAGACGCAGAGATATTTGGTGGGGAAGTATGGCAATAGGACACTGGGACACTAGGAGACTGCCTCTTTAACCCCAAACAGAAAGTGGAGTGAGACAACTGGAATGGAGGGAGCCTATGGACCCTCAAGGCCAGCTCCTGTACTGTGATGTAGGTCTTGTAGCAAGGGTGAGGCACTTCCCCAAAGAGTCACCACCTGAGGACCAAATGTTCAAATACCACAGCCTGCAGGGGACATTCACATTCAAACCACAACGACCTTGCAGCTAAAGAGGGATGTTAACAGAGTGATCTCAGCTCAGATCTATGCAGACTTTTAAATGGGAGCAGAAGAGTGGTAGCCACAAGCCGCTCCCTCCATCTGTCAGGGTATTCTGTTTAACCACTGTTAAGAAACCTATAAGCACAACAGTTTTTCTCTACCATCAATTCAGGTGGACAAGAAGTGACTCAAAAATCCTTAATCCTTCTTGGCAGCAAGGTTGTCTCTGGTCCACATGTTTCACTGTTGCCTCAGGATGCCTCTCAGTAGAAAGATGGCACAAGGCCAGCATCAATGGTAAGCTTCCCTGCATCAGGCTGGGATACTATGCTTGCACAAGGGGATTCCCACATGTCCTGCAGACATCAAAGGCTGTGTGCAGTCTAGCAACGTCTTTCAAGTTACCTCATGCACTTGAAGCAAAGTAGTGTTATCATTGTAGTTTCTTTTAAAAAGCTATTTTGGGGATGGAGAAATATACTGTTGCACTTGCAGATGACTTGAGTATGGGTCCCGGTCCCCATGTGGTAGCTCACAGCTGTCTGTAATGCCAGTGCCAGGGGAATCTGATGTCCTCTTCTGGCATCCTTGAGCACCAGGCATGCACATGAAATGCAAACACACATTTAGGCAAACACTCAAACACTTAAAAATAATAAGAAACATTTATTTCAAGGTTAATTAATTTAGTATGAGAAGTATATGTGTGGAGGGGGTATGTTGGGCTGTATTTCTCAGTCAATTCTCCAAGTATCTTCTACTCACAGTCCCATTTACCTCTTCTGTGATTCCAAGATGTTCCTATATATGTTCTTTATTCACTGAGGAGGAAACAGAATATCGATCAAGGCAATTCAACAATTAAGAACTCTTTTTTTATCATAATTGACTTTTTATTTAAAAAAAATTACAGGGAGCAATTTCCAGCATATTTTATAAAAGTACTGCCATATCAAACCTTTTATATCACTTAATTCCAATGAAAAGCTGCCTCTTTCCTTTTAACATACTAATTCCAACTGATGCGACATGTGTCCTTAAAATAGAAAGTTTCCATCACTTATTCAAATGCCAAAATTAAGATTTTTGAGAAGTTTATTGCTTTATGGGTGGGCAAGATGCTACTAGCACATTTTAGGTAAATAAACTTTTTTATTAAAAACTCTGAGATCATTTCAGTTTAAAACTTTAAGGATAATTCACAGAAAATAGATATATTTTTTAAAGTGTACATTAAAGGGCTGGTAATCTAGCTATGTACATTTAAAGGTGTAGCAGCTCTTTAAAAAATAACACAGTGGTTCTGCTTGGTGCACTACGCATAATTGAAATGAATAAAACTGGAAGACCAGTACTGTTATGCTATGTTCTGTTAGGATCGTTAAACAAACAAACAAATCACATGCTTAGTAGTTCATTTGTGCTTAAAATATTCACATGGGTGAGAAGCTTAAAGAAAAGACCTCTGTACATGAGCATCAAAAGAAAGTTATACATTTTCTTTTTTGAAATTGCACTGTTATTTAAACCATTTTTTTTTAAAAGTCAAACCTTCCTTTGCAGCTGGCACTCTTGACCAAGTGAAAAACCTAGATTCATGGCCAGGAAAATTTGACTCCCAAATCCAGACTCCCAAGAAGGTGCCAAGCCAGTTATCTTAAAGTTTCTTTCAACCATGCACAATGAGTAGGGTGAAAAATAATTTTTTTCAAAGTCTGTTTCAAAATCCATAAATCAAATGCTTCCATAGACAGCCCCCAAGTGATTGTGGGAATATGGTGTCAGTTAACTAGAACAGACAAACCAAGTATTTCAACCTGCAAGGCAGGATAAAACCTCACAGAGGGATAAGCCCCTGACACTCCAGAAACAGGTCTATAAAAGGAAGATCTGTCTGCAAACAGGAAGAAGTTGAAAAGCATTCAAAGGAAATTGTCAAGATATAGGAGAATGTACATAACAAATAGACGGTTAGAATTTGTTGATAGAAGGGTATGAGATTGTGAGTGGCAACATGATCTTGTGAAGGGAGGAGAGGAGGCAGAGAGGAGGAAGGGGAGGAGGGGGAAGAACAGAGAGGACTGGAAGGAAGAGACAGGAGGACTCGGTTGTGCAGGTCCCTATACCTTTTCTAGTTACTATTAGATTGAATATTAGTGTGTTGTCAGTGTGGCTGTAGAGCAGCAGGAGGATTTAAATTGAGAGAGAGAGAGAGAGAGAGAGAGAGAGAGAGAGAGAGAGAGAGAGAGAGAGA
>PVIH01019600.1:0-34896 GCA_004025045.1 Sigmodon hispidus | reverse complement strand
TTTAATATATATATATATACACACACGTGCCAGAAGAGGGCACCAGATCTCATTATGGATGGTTGTGAGCTACCATGTGGTTGCTGGGAATTGAACTTAGGACCCCTGGAATAGCAGACAATGTCCTTTACCTCTGAGCCATCTCTCCAGCCCTTGTCTCTGTTCTTTGAAGCGGGGTCTCATGTAGCCTCGCACTTGCTGCCCAGACAGTGATGATCTTGTACTTACATTCATCCTGCCTCAATTCAGGCTTTATTATTTTTTAAAGTTTTCTTTTATGTGTATGTGTGTTGTGGCTGCATGTAGGACCATTCGATTGCCCTGTGTTGATGGAGGATCAAAAGAAAGCATGGGATCTCTAGGAGCTACAGTTGTAGATGGTTGGGAGCTGCCATGTGGATGGTGGCAACTGAACCTAGATCCTCTGTAAGAACAGAATTTCCATAGAGCTGGAGAGCTGGCTCAGTGGTTAGGAGCACTTACTGCTCATAGAGGACCCAGGTTGAGTTCTCAGCACTCAGGGCTTGGCTGCTCACCACTGTCAGTGGATCTGACTCCTTCTGGCTTCTGAGGGCTCCAAGCATGCATGTGGTGTACATACATATTTGTAGCAAAGACACATACAAATAAATCTTTCAAAACAAAACCTAATTTCTATATGAGCAGCTACTGTAATCTCACCTTCCTTACTTAGGAAGTAGTCAGGCATAACACAGGACCTTTTGGCCATTTCATTGTTCTCCCCACCCCTCCCACCCAGACAGTCTTTCTATTAAAATTTGCTACAGCCCGGAATAATGGGACATGCCTTCAATCCCAGCACTTGGAAGGCAGAGGCAGGTGGATCTCTTTGAGGACAGCCTGGTCTACATAGGGAGTTCCAGGACAACCTGGGAACCTTTCCCAAAAAAACAAAACAAAACAATTGCTACTGGTTAGCTTGTATTAACTTACAGTTGGCCTTGTGTTAATGCTTATGGAAAAGGTGTCTTTCTGTATTTCAGTGAAGAGACTATAGTTTAAAATGTGGCTGCATCTTCACTCACTTATACTTTCCCAGAATAAATGGAAAGATAAGAGCCCTCGTGTGCCTTAAAAGGATTTTACTGAACACTTCACTCTTATATATTGATTTATTTCTGAGACAAGGTCTCATTTAGCTGACAGTGGCCTTGAACTCCTGATTCTCCAAGTGCTGAATCATATGTATCTACACTGTTCTGGGAATCAGTTCTAGGACCTTTTGCATTCTTGTTGAGCACTCTCCACAGAGCCACATTGCCAGCACCCACTTCAGTTTGCCTTATTTGGTCACTGTTAGAAACCAGAAGGATATGTTTAAAGAAAGAGACTCATTAAAACAAGCTTTAATTCTTGAGGAAGTTAGGAGGAAGTAGCACAGACTTAGGATTAAAATTAGAAGCAGTATGTTCTCACTTATGCACCGAAGCTGAAAAAGTCAGCATTGTAGAAGTAGAGTGCAGAACAGTGTCTCCTGGTGCTGGGTGGCCAGGCAGAGAGCCGAGGAATGGAGGGCAGGTACAGGGATACACCTAGGTTAAACCTCCAATGTTCTTTTTTTTAAAATTATTTATTTATGAGGGCTGGAGAGATGGCTCAGCGGTTCAGAGCACTGTCTGCTCTTCCAGAGGACCCGGGTTCGATTCCCAGCACCCACATGGCAGCTAACAACTGTCTGTAGTTCCAGTTCCAGGCAAAAACCAAGGCAAATAAATAAATAAAGTTTAAAAAAATTATTTATTTATGTATGCATGCATGTGTGTGTCTGCCTGCATGTCAGTATGTGTACATGCATGCACATGTACTGTGAGATTATCAGAGGGTGGAACTCAGGAGCTGTTGTGAGTCACCTGATGTGGGAGCTAGAATTTAATTCTGGTCCTCTGAAAGAGCAGCAGGTGCTCTTAACCTCTGAGTTACCTTCTCCAGCACAGTAGGAAAACTATGGTTGTTGACAATGGTATATTTCTAAATAACAAATGGAAACGAATTGAAATGTTCTCGATACAGCACACCGATGAATCTAGGATCATATGCTCAGTGCTTTGGTCTTTCATTGCATGTTGGATAGAAGCATCACTGTGCCATGAATATGTAGTTACTAGAGAGCAATTGAAGTTCTTTTAAAGGGAGAAAAAAAAAAAAAGAAAAAAAGAAAAATCTTGATTAGAAATGAGGCAGGCCCCTGGGGCTGGAGAGATGGCTCAGAAGTTAAGAGCACTGACTGTTGTTCCAGAGGTCCTGAGTTCAATTCCCAGCAACCACATGGTGGGTCATAACCATCTATGATGATATCTGGTACCCTCTTCTGTATACTGTATACATAGTAAATAAATAAATTTGAAAAGAAAAAGAAAGAAAGAAAGAAAGAAATGAGGTCCCCGTGGGGCTGCAGAAATGGCTCAGAGGTTAAAAGAGTGTACTGCTTTTCCAGTACCAGGACCTGAGTTCAGTTCCTAACATTGTGTCCATCTGTAACTCCAGCTTCACAGGGTCCAACAGGTCCAACATCTCTGTTGGTACTATACACACATACACACACACACACACACACACACACACACACACACACATACATACACACACACACACTCTCTCTCTCATACACTCTCTCTCAAATTCTTTTGCTTAAAAGACTTTATTTAAATATGTGTGTCCGTGTCTGGGTATATGCACTTGAGTGTGTGAGCCAGAGTTTGGGAGAGGGCATTGAATGACTTGGAGCTGGAATTACAAGGAAGCAACGATGAACTGTCTCACATGGATATTGGGGAAACTTGAGTCTTCTGCAAGAGCAGCATGGGCTCTTACCTACCCCAAAATAAAATAATTTTTAAAAATGTCAGCGTGGGTTCTTTATGCATGTAAAAACTTAAAATGGGGCGGGATGTGGTTGGATAGGAAAAAACCCGGTTAGCATTCACGATGTCCTAAGACCAGTCTCCAGCACTAGCTTAAAAAGTATGGCTGGAGCAATGGCTCAGTGGTTAAGAGCACTGGCTGCTCTCCCAGAGGACCCGAGTTCCATCCCTGGCACCCACATGGTGGCTCCCAGCTGTCTTCTGGCCTGTGAGTGAACACATACACTCAGACACATGCACATACTCATAAAATAAACAAATAAATGAGTATTTAAAAACATCAACTCCAAAGGGATAAGAGAAAACACTCTACATGTTACAACTATTAAATTCTTAATAGAAGTCTGGCCTACGCAGCACAAAAAAAATTAACAACAATAGTAATGAAGATGATGATGTAAATGAAATAATGGAATGTACACAAATTGTATGTACATGAAGTGAAATGTAAAAATTATGAATAGTTTCTTTTTCTTGCAGAATATATGTAATTTGTAAGTGCCTTTAGGATTGGCTTAATGCTAGGAATGTTATTTTAGAAACTTGTTAAAATTTGGTGTTCTCAAATTTTTCAGGTGCTCACCAATCTCTTGTCTGTTGATTACAGGATTTAAGCATCGAGGAACAGTCAGAATGTACTCAGGACTTTTATCAGAATGTGGCCGAGAGAATGCAGACTCGTGGAAAAGGTAATGCGTTGTTAGCAGCTGGTTTTAGCTTAAGTTAGCTGTCCTTACTCCTCTGATTGGCCTGGTTGGTGCCCAGCCTGTCTTGCTGAAGTACTGCACTGACTTTGATAGCTGCCTTATACTTCACAACACCTTTGAATGTCTTCCTCCCTATGTGTGACCAGGACAGCTGGGGTGTATTTTGAGTAATGTAATACTTTTATTATGGGTTAAGTGAGGAAGGTCAAAAGTGCTCGGGAAGTTTTCTGTATGCATTCCCCACTTTGGAATTGCTCTTTGGCAAGTCATTGTTCATGATGACATAATCATAAAGGAGTTGAGGCAGAAAGAAATTGAGACTCACCAATTTAGACCTTTGGGCTTGTAGAGATCCTCTGGGGCTGGCCTTACATTGGCACCATACTTTAGGATGCATTTCGCATATGCATGATGTCCACATGTGTGCATCAGAGAGAACATGATAACTGTATAGGAAACCTCAGAAGAATGGAGATTTGCTAGCACTTGTGATTCCCAAGCATTTCACCAATGTAGCAACAGGAAGAGACCCACAGGAATGATTGGCAGGGGCTTATACCTGTAAGTTCCCAGTGAAACAATTCAACAAATAGGTGAGAATTTTGTAAGGGGAGTTTAAAAAGTTGTAATTTCGTTGTTTTTGAGACAGACTCTCACATAGTTCAGGCCATTCTCTAACTTGATTATAGCCAAGGATGATCTTGTGTTCCTCCTGATCCTCCTGCCTATACCTCCCAAGTGCTGAGAAGACAGGCATGTACCACCATGACTGGTTTATACAGTTCTGGGAGTGGAATCCAAGGCTTTATGCATGCTAGGCAAGGGTTCTACCAATTGGGCCATATCCTCAGCCCCCAAAAGTTGTCAATTTTTAATGTGATATTTGTAATTTTTCTACTGGTGTGTTTATAGTAAATTATTTTTTTCTGTATTGAAAGTACTGTATAGTCTTAATTTGAAGACCTTCTCCTGAGCTTTTCTACCCACTTGTGTATTCCAGTGCCTCCAGAGAAAGTGGAGAAGATAATGGACCAGATAGAAAAGCACATCATGACCCGTCTCTATAAATTTGTGTTCTGCCCAGAAACTACTGATGATGAGAAGAAAGATCTTGCCATTCAAAAGAGGATCAGGTAATTGCTGTGCCTGTCTTTTAAATGCTATCTAGAATGGAATGATAGCATGTGGGCAGTAGTGCATGTGAACTTCCAACCTTGAGCAGTGTAGCATAGGAGCTTCTCAGCTTGGCTCAAGGTGGCCAGCTTTTCTGTCTGACTCAGTTGACTGGAGACAGGACATGTGTTGGAGTTTTGAGATTGTTCTAGATCTCTAAAATTTTCAAGGAACTGTCTAAAGGCAGTGAATTTCATGTCTCCTTCTTCCCACCTTTTGGATTATATTCTTCAGACAGCAGGCACATCTTTGCCAGTCTGAACTGGTGATGCTCACTACCCATTCTTAGGGAAGCAATGGAGTGAGCCCCGACTCTGCAGTTCACCACAGTGGGACACTTGCTAACAAACCACCTGGTGCAGTTACTTGTTCATTGTTGTGGTACTACCTGACAGAAGCAGATGAAGAGAAGGACTTCTGTGGCTGTGGTTCATGAGTCCATCATGGTGAGGAAGGCAGGGCTGTGGCAGAAACAGCTGGGGCTCCTAGGACTCTATGGGTCAGGAAGCCTCTTCTTCTTTCTCCTCTAAAAACTCACTTATGTGCACAGGTATGTGCTTGAGTATATGTTATGTGTATCATGTACATACAGAAACCCATGGAGGTCAGAAGCATTGGATCCCTGAATCTGGGGTTACAGATGGTTGTGAGCGTCCATGTGGATGCTGGGAACCAAACCCAGTCCTCTGCAGGAGCAGCCAGTGCTCTTAATCTCTTAGCTATCTCTCCAGTCCCCTTTCCTTTGTTTTTTTGACACAGAGTGTCATGTAGTCTTGGTCTCTTGCTCTTCTTTGCCTCAACCTTCCAAGCTTAAGGAATTACAGGCATTCCTACCATGCTCTTTTCTTCAGTTGAGTCCTCAGCCCATGCATGGCACCACTGAAATTTAGGGTAGCTATTTCCTCCTTAGTTAATCTTCTGTAAAAGCCTTTACTAGAGTCCAAAGGTGTCCTCTAGGGGATTCTAAATGGAGTCACGTTAACAAGGAAAATTAGTTATCCCAGCAGCTAGTGTGTGAACAGTTCCAAGGCTGAGTCATATGACTTGTCTGGAGGCCTCAGCGTCGTTGGCCGAGGGACCTCAGATAAAGGGGCTGGTAATTAGATAAGTGTGTAGAGAATGCCATACCAGAAATGAGAAGTTGATACAGTGCAGATGCAAAATAGAGTTCAAGGCCAGGAGCTAGAAGTTAGATGGATGTTAGACTGAAGGTAGGTTGAGAGCATTAACCATGTTGATAGAGCACTCAGCAGCAGAGGCTATTGTAAAGGCAGGGTGAGTCAGGAAGGGATTCAGGTTGCGGAGACATATGTCACTCTCTTCAGGGGCTCTCATGGGTGTAATGGTGCAGGACTAGTGTGGACTGCTGTGAGGACAGCAAGCGACAAATTCTCAGCTTTCACAGCAAAATATCTTTTGAGCCAGGAGACTGCCCTCTGTCTTCTGCTATGGTGCAGAAGCAGTGTGGCATTTTAGGATTTTACTTTCTCATGTCAGCTCAGCTTCTTATATGGTCAAGAGTCATGCTTGAACTTGGAATTGCCTAATAAGTCAGTGCTACCCATTTTCCTTTGATTGAAGGTAACAAGATTAGAATCTACTCTCTGTTCTTGGGCCTCTTCCTGACCATTCATCTCTCTGCAGGGCCCTGCATTGGGTGACACCTCAGATGCTCTGTGTCCCTGTTAATGAGGAAATCCCTGAAGTGTCTGACATGGTGGTGAAAGCAATCACAGGTCAGTGGGGCCGGGAGCTTTACATCTGGATATTCTCTATAGGTTGACATGATGCTACAATATTAACCCATAGAAAAGCCATTAAAATCCATCCTTCCTTCCATCCTCCTTTTTTTCCTTACCTTTGTTTATTCATTTAAGACAGGATCTCATTATGTAACTCTGGCTAGCCTCGAACTTGCTATGGAAGACCAGGTTGGCTTTAGACTTAGAGATCTATCTGCCTCTGCCACCTGAGTATTGGGGTGCTATACACTACAGCAAGTAACCTCCTTTCCTCTTTTGTTTGTGACCAAGTTCTCTCTTTTTTATTTAAACTGCTTTTGATATTTTAAAAAATAATTTATTTTTGCTTTATATGCATTGGTGTTTTGACTGCATATTTGTCTGTGTGACTCGAGTTACAGACCGTTCTGAGCTGCCATGTGGGTGCTGGGAATTGAACCTGGGTCCTCTGGAAGAGCAGCCAGTGCTCTTAATTGCTGAGTCATCTCTCCAGCCCCATGATTTTGATTCTTTTTTAAGGAAACATACATACATACATTTATCTATCTATCTATCTATCTATCTATCTATCTATCTATCTATCTCTATTTGTCCTCACAGTAAGGAACATCTATCTATCTATCTATCTATCTATCTATCTATCTATCTATCTATCTATCTATCTCTATTTGTCCTCACAGTAAGGAACATCTATCTATCTATCTATCTATCTATCTATCTATCTATCTATCTATCTATCTATCTATCTATCTATCTGTCCTCACACCACATCTTGAGTGTGAGGACAAAGGACAGCTTGTGGGAATCGGTTCTCTCCTTTCACAATGTGCCACAGGAATCAAACTTTTAGATACCAACCAATCTTGCTGGCTCCAAGTGTGATTACTCGATTATTGAGCTAAACTGAAGTCAAATGCAGCTAGAAATGACAATGGCTACTATTTTTTTTTTTTTTTTTTTTTTTTTTTTTTTTTTTTTTTTTTTTTTTTTTTTTTTTTTTTTTTTTTTTTTTTTTTTTTTTTCCTTTATTTATTTATTTGCCTTAGTGTTTGCCTGGAACTGGAACTACAGACAGTTGTTAGCTGCCATGTGGGTGCTGGGAATCGAACTCGGGTCCTCTGGAAGAGCAGACGGTGCTCTTAACCGCTGAGCCATCTCTCCAGCCCCGACAATGGCTACTATTCTTCACTGGCCTTTGTGTCTAAGAAAGATCTTGTTGGTAGCTGGATCCCTGAAAAGCAGTGTGCACAGTGAAGACATTCTAAACTGAGTTTAAAGGTACCTAGGAGAGGCTAGGGGTGGGGTTCATCATCTTAGAAGAGGCTGGGGATGGGGCTCATTATGTTAGGAGAGGCTGGGGGTGGGGTTCAGTTGCCGAAGCCCCTTGTTCTGTCCAGTACTACATTGACTGGGTGTGATGGTGTGCACCCATCATCCCAGCACATGAGAGGTAAGGGGTAAAAGGATCAGGTCAAGGTTATCCTTGCTACATAGGGAATTTGGGAACAGCCTGGGGTAGAAATAGAAGCTCCAGTTGCAAAAATAATAACAAAAAAGCAAACAAAGAAATAGTGAGACGCTTTTTTAAAGCCTTGTGTTCCTTTTCCATGGAGCTCAGGGGTGCTTTCCAATGGACAAACTGTCACTCCCACGCTGCCTTCTGCTCTCTACATGATCTTGACAGTTAAGCAGCCCCTGACACTCACTGACTCATGTTTGAGATGGGTGGTCTAAGGTGCCATGCCTGGCTCATACTATGTGCTCTGTGGGTAGGGATTTGTCTTTACTGCTCTGAGGATCCACATTCCTCCTATCCTAAGTTAACTGTTGGAGGGGTGGGTAAGGATAAAAATACTTAAGACCATTGCTATCCTTCCCTTTTTTATGATTAAAAACAAGGCCTCACTGTATAGCTCTGCTTAAGCATCCTGTGCTGGTGTGTGCATGTGTTTGCACCACCTTGCCTGGCCAGTTGCCTCTTGTGTGGTAACCTCCTTACGGTGGTACCACCCTCTGCTTCACAGACATCATTGAGATGGACTCAAAGCGTGTGCCTAGGGACAAGCTAGCCTGCATCACCAGGTGCAGCAAGCACATCTTCAATGCCATCAAGATCACCAAAAATGAGCCAGCCTCTGCTGATGACTTCTTGCCCACCCTCATCTACATTGTCCTGAAGGGCAACCCCCCTCGCTTGCAGTCCAACATCCAGTACATCACTCGCTTCTGCAACCCCAGCCGCCTTATGACGGGTGAGGATGGCTACTACTTCACCAATCTGGTAAGACTTGACTCCTGAAGGCAGGGACCACCCAGGAGGGAATTTACCTGAGGAATGGGACTGTCCTGTGACAGCTTAGAGCTCCTGGAGATGCATGTCTGGCAGAGGGGAGGTGGCCAGTCTATACATATTTTCTGTCTCCCAGCACTTCTCTAGAAATGCACCTTTACTCAGAGCAGATCATCTTATGAGGAGAGATGCTGCCTGGCTCCTGTTGCTTGCTTGGTGTCAGTATCACTGTGGCCCCTGAGATCTGCTGCAAGGAGGAATCACCTGATTCCACTGTTGCTGACTCTGTAGGGGAGATTCAGCATTGCCACTGCATGAATAGAGGCTATTGGGGAAGGAAAGTTCACTGGACATGGAAGCTGCTCTGGTTTTGGTAAATGTTTCACATGTAATAACTGGAGCTCAGAGTGAGTTGAAGGCAGGTAACACAGACTAATAATGAGTGTGCATAGGTGGGTCAGTTGGGACTAAGGAGAAGGAGCTGGGACAGATAATAGAGATGACAGAATGGGGAGCAGAGGACAGGCTCTGCTGAGGAACAAAGAAGTAATAGGGCTGTGAAGCCACTGGGCCAAAGAAATGCATAAGCAAAGGGGAAATCAAGTGTCCAGAAAAGAGAGCATGGCAGCACATGGCAGCAGCTGAGGGCATCAGGTGCATAGATCGTAAGCTCTAGTGACACAGTGAGACCCTGTCTCAACAAGAGAACAATCCAGGCCGCAATCTCAGGAAGCAAAGGCATGAATACCCAGGAGATCAGGAACTCAAGATCATTTGTGGTCAGAAAGTAAGTTTAGGACTAGCCTAGACTACTAGCTGTCTCAAAGACATAAGGGCCTAGGGGCATAGCTTATGGCAGAGGACTTACCTAGCATGCATGAGGTCCTGGGTTCAATCCCCAATATTTGGGGTGGGGAAAGATTTTCAAGTCTGCCTGAGCTCTTGCAGCCTTTCTGCCTTGACATTCATGCTGTTCTCTCTTCTCTTTAGTGCTGTGCTGTGGCTTTCATTGAGAAATTAGACGCTCAATCTTTGAATTTAAGTCAGGAGGATTTTGACCGATACATGTCTGGCCAGACTTCCCCGAGGAGACAGGAGTCTGAGAGTTGGTCCCCGGAAGCCTGCTTAGGTGTGAAGCAAATGTATAAGAACTTGGACCTCCTGTCTCAGTTGAATGAACGGCAAGAAAGAATCATGAATGAAGCCAAGAAACTTGAAAAAGACTTAATAGACTGGACAGATGGAATTGCCAAGGAAGTTCAAGACATTGTTGAGAAATACCCACTTGAGATTAAGCCCCCAAACCAACCATTAGCAGCCATTGACTCTGAAAATGTGGAGAATGACAAGCTTCCTCCTCCACTGCAACCGCAGGTGTATGCAGGGTGATGGCTTGTTCATGGCCACATTCACTTGGGGCCGATTTCAGGGAGCTGCTGCGTTCCACTGTCAGGTCTGGAATAAGAATTAATTGCTTAAAACATCAGAGTATTTTTAAGGTACAGTTTTAGGGATTGTTTATTTTCTTTTTTTCCCAGCAGGGGAAGCTAGTAAATAATAATGCACTATTTATTTGAGTTGGTGAAGTAGGTCTGTGTGAATTCTGTTTCAGTCTTTTATGTCCTCCCTGTTTTCCCATGGGCTTCCTCTGTGGTAGACACTGTTGTTGGTTTTGGGCAACTACTCCCTTTTAAAGGATGAAACATGCTACAAAGTCTACATTGAAATGAATTCAAGGTTCCCATACTTTCCCAGTGGGAAGTAATTTTGTAATTGTAAAGATAGAAGATATGTTAATAAGTAAATATGTAAAATTGTAAATATGTAAAAACTAGATCTGGGATGGTGTCTACATGCATGGCATTTCACATGCTGATTTGTTTTTTTGGTTTTTTTTTTTTTTTGTGAAAATGAAATATATTGAGTGTTTGCCTTTAGCACCATTTTACTTGTTTTGTCCCACCAAAAATAATCTAAAGAATTTGAATTTCCACCTTTAACAGTATGTTAGCACTAACTGCCCTAACTCCGAGGTCCTTTCAGGTACGTGTTATGAAGTTGTGATATCAACTTTTAGGTCATATAAAGTATTGTTCTGGGACCCTGGGGGGGTAGCTCAGTTAGTAAGTACTTTCACATTGGTTCGAGAACCTGAAATTAATGTCCACCACTCATGTCAACAGTTCAGCGTGGTGACACACACTGACAGTGGCTCTGCTGGGAGGCACTGACAGCAGATTTCTGAGGCTCTGTAACTAGCAAGCCTTGCCCCCCTAACCATTGAGTTCCAGGTCCCAGTAAGAGATCCTGTCTAAACATCAAATCTAGATGGATGGCTCCTGAGAAATGACAGCCAAGGTTGACCTCTGGCCTCCACATGTCCAAATATGTGCCTATGTATGAATGTGTACCACACACACACAAGCACATCACATTCAGAGTTGCTAGTTAACATGGTTGACTTTGAACTGCACTCTAGCATCCTCCCTGTTAATCATCCAACAAACTTTCCCACCTGTTGCGGGCGTTGTTGCTTTTTGCTTTTGTTCCCCCCCCCTTTTTATTTATTGTCGTTTTGAGACAGTCTGTTGTTCTGTAACCCAGGCTGGCCTCACACTTCACACTTCTGATCCTCCTACCTCAGCCTCCCAGTGTTGGGATTTATGGATATGTACCACCACAGTCAGCTCATTCAGACATGCCCTCTTGAGTTCTGAGGTACAAAGGCTTAGTTTTGGGTGGAAGTTGGAATGAATGAATGAGGCTTATGGGGGTTGACAAGGAACTTCAAGCAACTCCAGAGTCTCCTTTATTAACAGGTAACAGTCAGCAGATTAAGCATACCTTTCAGAACTTTCAACCTCAGAACTGACATCAGTGGCCTGAGAATTCTGTTGCTGTGTATATTGTGGTGTATTTGAGTAGCGTTTCTGTTCTCTGTACCCAGGACATGCCAACAGCTCTCCATGTTTGTGAGATAATGGTCTCCATTCATGAGGTGACACATTGGTATAATTCTGGTACTCAGAAAGTGGAGGCAGGAGGATCATCCTCATACACATAGTGAGTTTGAGGCAAGCCTGGGCTGTGGAGATCCTGACTTAAAGAAATAATAAACTTATCTGTGGACTTTATTAAATGTCTCTTGGGGAACAGAGCTAGCCCCTGCTAAGAATCACCAGTCTCTTGTAAGCAAGGGTGTTATTCTCCTGCTAGTTAATATGCTATAACCAAAGAATATTGCATTGATTATATAGTATAATGCTACTTTATGTCTCCCTCAGAGAGGCCCTGTAGTAGGGCTTTTTATAACATGATCATTCTATGGATGGATGACTTCTTTGTGGTTTTCAGCACCCTTGTGGAATTAGAAATTCCTCAGGATACCATTCTTGAACAGTGCCATGGCATTCAAGCAGCTGAGAAAGGCTTTCTTCCTTTCTCAAGTATTTTCCTAAATGTTCACTACAAAAATGTAGTATAATAATTTTGGAATAAAACTAGGGTAAGTATATAACTTTTAAAAAGTATTTAGTTTGTTTTTAATTCATTCTCTCTCTCTCTCTCTCTCTCTCTCTTTCTTTCTCTCTCTCTTTCTCTCGTGTGTGTGTGTGTGTGTGTGTGTGTGTGTGTATGTAGAGGTACCTGTGTGCAGGTACCTGTCAGGATACAAGAAAGCATAAGATCCCCTGGACCTAGAGTTACAGGCAGTTGGCAGTAAGCCACTTGATACAGTTGCTGAGAATCAAACTGAGGTTCTGTGCAAGAACAGTATGTGCTGTTAACCATTGAGCTATCTCTCCAGAATGAAATATAAAACATAAATGTTTTATTTAAGCTGGTATTAAATATACCAAGTTTGACACATAGACTGTTGATTCTGAATCAGCTGTCCCCAGGGTCCCCCAGAAGGCAGCAAATTACACTCGGATGCCAGTGAAGGGGCTGAGGAGATGGCTTAGTAGGTGAAATGCTAGCATTGCAAGCATGAGGCCCTGGGTTTAATCCTGAGAACCCATGTTAAAAACCTGACTTGGTGGTGCATCCTTGTAATCTCAGCTCTGAGAAAGTAGAAGCAGGAGGAACCCAGGCATCATAGGCCAGCCAGCCTAGTCTCCTTGGGAAGTTCTAGGCCATTGAGATACTGTCTGTCTTCAAAAAACAAGGTGGGTAGCATTTGCCCAGAGGAACTGAATTACACACACACACACACTTGGGATTGTCTGTCACAGTAATGTGGACCCAGATGATTTCAGTGGCTAGCACATTTTTTCTTTATTTTCTCTACTTTCTAGGTGCTAATACAGGCCCACATAGTCTAAATTTTCCTGGAAACATCCAGTTCTTTTAGGTGTACATTATTAAATAGAATAATCATATCAAGGCTGTTGGGGTAGAAGCAGAAGGATCAAGAGTTCAAAGTCAGTTTGATCCCTAGCACTATGTAAATGGAAAATAGTTCAGAGTCGGCCTTGGTTACATTAGGAGTTCGTGGCCGACCTAGGCTACATAACACTTTGTATCAAGAAAACAAAGTACGAAGTACCTATCAGCCTCTCACAAAAGCTGACTGCTGGGTTCCTGCAGGCTCTTCACTGAATTTCTGTGGATATGTCATGTTGGACCAGTGCTTGAGATAATGGTCTCGTGCCTCAGGTTGAGGCCTCCATTTCTCCTTAGCATTAGGACAGTGGCCTGAGATTCTGTTTTCTGAACAAGGAAGTGTGGTATTTATGTATTGTGAACTGAATCAAATGTTGGGAAAGATGTCCATATCAATAAAAGTTTCATGATTCATCCTTCTTCCAAATAGACTGATGTTTGGCTGTTTACTATAAGAATACACATAATTACTAACATTTTTTGTTGCTGTAATAAAGGTTAGGAGGTTTCAAAGAAGGTGACTGACAACTGTATTAGCATTATGTTGCTGTGACAGAGGACCCAGCATAACAGCTCGTGGGAGGGGAAGTTTATCTTTGGCTTCTGGTTTCAGACAGTCTCAGTCTTATCATGGCAACAGGAACAGATAGATGGTGGCAGACCAGGAAGGTGGCATGCTGAATGCTCAAAGATGGCAGTTGCTTGGCTCAGAGGTCAGTCATTCACAACAGGTTAGCTCTTCAGAGGATGAAATGTTAAGGTAGTAAGTAAGGCTAGTTAAGAGAAAACTCTAGGTCTAAGGAACTGAATCTCCAGCCTGAGTGGAGACCTGACATTCCAGCTGGGCCTGGTCAATTGCCTGGCCAAGGGACCAGGGACCTCTCAGAGGGCAGAAGGCAGGTTTGCCTTAAACCATGCTACAGAGATGGAGGGAGCTGCCAGGCAATAGTGGCACATACCTTTCAGTCCCAGCAGTCAGAGGCAGCCAGCCTGGTCTACCAGAGACCCTGTCTCCAAAACAGAGAGAGAGAGAGAGAGAGAGAAAGAGAGAGAGAGAGAGAGAGAGAGAGAGAGAGAGAGAGAGAGAGAGAGAGAGAATATAATTAACACAGTTAACTCCTTGCTTAGAGCCCTCTTCCAGAGAGAGAGAGAGAGAGAGAGAGAGAGAATATAATTAACACAGTTAACTCCTTGCTTAGAGCCCTCTTCCAGAGGCTCAATGAAACTATTCTCACCAAATGATCCCAGTCACTTATTACAATATTTACTGTTTATAAAACTTAAAAAAGACCGCATTTGCTGGTTTGCCGGCCAGGTTTAAAAAAATGCATAATGTGGGAATTGTGAGGTTTTTGTGTTTGTTTTTCCCTATCAAAGTTAGTTAGCGGGCTGGAGAGATGGCCCAGCAGTTAAAAGCACTGGCTGTTCTTCTGGAGGACCTGAGTTCGATTCCCAGCATCCACATGGCAGCTAACAACTGTTTGTAGTTCCAAGATCTGACACCCTTACATAGTTAATACATGCAGGCAAAACACCAATTCACATAAAGTAAAAATAAATATTAATAAAAGGTTAGTTAGCTTGCTAAAGGTCAGTATTCCATACCTTCTTGTTTTTTTTTGTTTTCTTTTGTTGTTGTTTGTATTTTGTTTTGTGTTTTTGAGACAGGGTCTTTTTACATAGCTTTGGCTGTTCTGAAACTCACTATATAGAGAGACCAGGCTGGCCTTGAACTCCCAGAGGTCTGCCTTTGCCTCCCAAGTGCAGGGATTGAAGGCATGTGCAATCATGCATGCCTAGCTCATAAACCATCTTGTGACAGGCCTATTTGCCTAACCCTAGACAATCCTGAGACTGGACTATCACACTCTTCTCCTTCATGCCCACCCTTCATTCATGCCAGACTGTGAGGTCAAGCTCCCACCAATGGGATGAGACACAGTAACTGCCTTACTGGGAGAAGAGGAAACCCAAAGTGAAGTCCTGGGTAATTGTTGATACAGGCATAGCCATGCCAACGACCGTAGTCCCAGACCTAGGTGCAAAAGGGGACCTTCCTTTCCAGTCCACATGCAGAAAATGTTCAGACCATAACCTATGTCCTGCCCTATATTTACAGCCTTTTCATACTGACATCAGCTAAACCTGTCTCCATCCAGTTGCATCCCGTAAACCCTACCTCCTTATTTATCTGCATGTAATAACCCTGTCCAGCTGTGTGCAATAACCCTGCCTCTCTGTTTGACTATATGATAAACATATGGCACTTCCAGGATACTGCAGTTTCTCCATTAGGTGGCTCAGCTTTCTGTGTCTGTGTCCATCTATATGTCAAAAGTAATACTCAGTTTTGTCTAGGGGTTGCAAACATCACTATCCTCTAAGCTGGTCACAGTCAGATAAATCCGTGGAGCTGTGCATGGAAGCAATGATGCCTGCTGTAGAAACAGAAGGAAGTGAACTTCCTGTCCTGGTGTGCTTGCTAGCTTGGTTTGGGGTCAAAGGATATACTCTTTTTACAAAAATGAATTTCCTTGTGGAGTTACTTTCACTTTGTGGATTATTTTGTTTGCTTGCTTTGTTATTTCCCCAATAAGTTAGGAGCTTATCTTAGATTTTAAGTCCATCTAGGGGGGTTCTCATATCTCTCCCCTAGAAGAGATTCATCCCATGGCCCTATTGCATTGTCCCACAGAAGCTCAGGTGAATGACACTCTTTTGAATTGATAATAATCCTAGATAGGAAGTTTTTCCACAAGCAGCAAATATTGAGGGATCCAAGAAAATTCCAAGTACAGATCTAGGTAAAAATGCATAATGGCAAAGTACTCTGTGGTAGTTAGGTTTTCTGAAGGTTGGATGAGGGTGGAAGGTGTCGATGATTTGAAGAGAGTGTAGGGTCTGCATCCATAGCTCCACACACGTCCCTGGTTACTCTATTAGGCTTTCTGGGGTTCTGATCGGGAGATTGTACAACTGCATAAGTAGTACTTAATATAGGACACTACCCCGAGAGAGAATCGGTCAGAAATGGAGGAAATATTTGAATTCAGAGTGTAAAGAACCTCTCTAAGAGAGAATTGAACCTTTAGATGCATGAAACCCCTTCCTTAGGTATAGCCGACAGCCTTGCCGGAGAAAGAAACATTTTGCATCTAAGAGTACCCTGATCCTTGGCACGCTCAGAAGGAAACAGTTGTACACCAGGCTTTCCAGCTCAAGGAAGCTGGGGTGTGCTAATATCTTAAGGCTTTTCTGTTTATATGTTTTGTAGCCTCATCTGTGAAGGAAATTCACCCAGTGTCCCAGAGTGCTCTGACCTTTGACTCTCTAAGGACAGAAAGAAATGATCTTTACAACAGATATTACCAACTTGAAGATCTATTTCTTAAGATGTTCTGTTCCCATATGTTTTTCTTCCTGAACTTCGTCTTTGTTTTCCTTGATAATAATCAAGTAAAACATTTGATTTCCTTATAAACATGACTTAATGATTATAGGGTTTTTGTATGTAATTGCCTCTAATAAAAATGCAGCACTGGAGACACTCTGAATCCCTAGAGATTCTCCCATGAGCCACTGCACTTGGCTTGGTTGGGTCTTAATGTCTGTTCCTTTAGCCTACAGTCTCCAAACCAGTTAGTTTTTCTATTAGATAGAATAGTCCTTTCTGGACTGGAGAGATGGCTCAGAGGTTAAGCGCATTGCACTGATTGTTTTTCCAGAGGTCCTGAGTTCAATTCCCAGCAAGCACATGGTGGCTCACAACCATCTATGGTGACATCTGGTATCCTCTTCTGTATAATGTATAATAAATAAATAAATCTTTTAAAAAAGAATAGTCCTTTCCTCCTCCTCCTCTTCCTCCTCTTCTTTCTCCTCCTCTTCTTCTTTGAGACAGGATTTCTCTGTGTCCTCCTGGCTGTGGAATTCTCTCTGTGTGACTAGGCTGGCCTTGGACTCAGATCCATCTGCCTCCTGGGGAGTGCTGGGATTAAAAGCATGTACCACAACCCCTAGCTTCTTTCCCCTTAAGACTTCTTTTGTTCTCTGACTGATATCTGGACCCAGTGCCCCACTCCTGATTCCCCTGTACCCTGTATAGTCTTGGTTTTATTTTTAGTTTCCAGTTACAGTGACATAGGCTACAGAAAAGGAACAAGCTGATGTCATCTCATTCCATTTTTTTTTTTAAACTTTATTTGCCTTGGTGTTTGCCTGGAACTGGAACTACAAACAGTTGTTAGCTGCCATGTGGGTGCTGGGAATCAAACCTGGGTCCTCTGGAAGAGCAGATGGTGCTCTTAACCGCTGAGCCATCTCTCCAGCCCCCTCATTCCATTTTTTTAAAGCTATTTTTCTGTTTCCTATAGGAATATATTTGTCTTAGTTACCACAGTGCCACACCCACCCCAACCAGGCCACACCTCCTAAACCTTCCTAATCAGTTCCTTTAACTGGGGACAAAGTATTCAAAAATATTGGACCTATGGGGGTCATTTTCACTGAATCACTACAATACTTGCTATATTCTAGATACTAAATTACAGTGGGATTATGTTGTTGCATTCTAAATAATTGTCCCACCTACTGGTTTAATAAAAATACTGTTTGGCCAAAGGCAGACAGGAAGTGTAGGCAGGGCTACCAGACTAAGAAAAGTGGGAACACGAAGAACAGAGCAGAGACGCTACAGAGATGCCAGAGAGAGTCAGATGAGTTGCCAGCAGAAGCAGAGGAAAGAAGCTGAAAAGCTGCTCTAAGGAAAGGTACCAAGCCACATGGCTGAACAGGATAAGAATCATGGGTTAGCAAGCTATATGCCTGGGCCCTAGGCTGATTAGCATAAAATTAATGTAAGCATCTGTGTGTGTCTGTGGGACTGTTGGACTGTGGATCTGTGGGTCTGTGAGTCAGAACCTCAGGGCAAGGTTGAAAAGGCTGGGTCAGAAATCTCTTACAACACTAAATAAAAAAAATAATTCTATTGGCAGCTCATGGAGAAGATAGAGAGGACCCTCTGCCTAGAATAACTCTCAATAGCTACTCTAGCCTCAACTTCTTTGGTTTGTTTGTTTTTGTTTTTTGAGACAGGGTTTCTCCATTAGCCCTGGATGTCCTGGAACTCACTCTGTAGACCAGGCTGGTGTTGCCTGAAGTTTTTGGCCTGTCAGGCCCAAGGTCTAGACCTGCAGTCCTGCAGCTGCTTAACCCCAAATAATCACACAAAGGCTTGTATTAATTACAAACTGTTTGGATTATGGCTTAGGCTCATTATCAGCTAGCTCTTACAACTTAACCCATTTCTATTGATCTATATCTTACCACATGGCTAGTGGCTTTACCTGTGTTGCATTATATCTTGCCCACTTGGGCAGCGGCTTGTAGCATCTCTGCCTGATTCTTCCCTCTTTCCCCTTTATCTATGCTTGGATTTCCTGCCTGCTTCTAAGAAGCTTTGCCATAGGTCAAAATAGTTCCTTTATTATCCAATGGTAATTCACAGCGTACAGAAAGCTATCCCATATCAAACTGGCCTTGAACTCAGAGATCCACTTGCCTCTGCCTCTCAAGTATTGGAATTAATACTTGGAGGTGTGCCACCACCTGGCTAATACTAAAACTTTCAAAATTTTGTGTTGGGAAGTTTTGTCTGCTTGCCCATCTTTGCACCACACACATACAGTACCTGCAAAGGCCAAAAGAGGGCAGTAGATCCCCTCAACTGGAGTTATAGATGATTGTCACTACCTTATGAGGACTGGGAATCCAACCTGGGTATTTTGAAAAAGCATCCAGTGCTCTTAACTTCTGAACCATCTCTCCAACCCTGATAATAAAACTTTTAAGATTTAAAGTTTAATACATTAATTCCAAACCTCTGCTTATATCAATGGGTTTATCTTTTTAATAATTCCGAAGACTGGCTTAAAGAACAAAAATGTATAATATAATTTTTAGTGTCTGTTTTTTGTGCAAGCATTATCTAAATATTACATACACAGGGAGTTAAAAGTACAAGGTAGTGCATGCCTTTAATCCCAGCAGTTGGGAAGCAGAGGCAGGTGGATCTTTGAGTTTGAGACCAGCATAGTTTACATATTGGGTTTTCAGCCAGCCAGGGCCTTGTCTTTTTTTTTTTTTTTTTCTCTTCAAGACAGGGTTTCTCTGTGTAGCCCAGTGTAGGCACTCTACAGAGAGTGCCTTGTCCTGACACTTTCTCTCTAGACCAGGCTGATCTTGAACTCAGAGATCTATATTGATGTGGTTAGATGGCTTTTAAAAAAATAATATTTTTCCTCTTCTAAGGTCAACTAGGTCCCAGAGGGCTGTAACATGGTGAAATGAAATGTCCTGCTGTTCAAGGAGGCAATAAATACCCCATTCAGTGGCTTCTAAACCAGAGTCCAGTCTACACAGAGGAGGGTTGTATTACTTATTTTCCTATAACCGTGATAAGACATGCCATGATCAAGGCCATTTATGGAAGAAAGAGTTTATTTTGGTTAACAGTTTCTGAGTCCATGATGGCGCGGAGGAGCACAGCAGCAAACTGACAGGTAATGTGGCTTGAGCAGCAAACTGAGACCTCAGACCATCTGCTTTGGTGTGCTTGCTAACTTGGTTTGGGTCAAGGTACACCCCATTTACAAAAATAAATTGTCTTGTGGGGATATTTTCCTTTTGTTTCTGTGTTTATTTGTGTGACCCTGAGATTCATATGAATCTCAATATATATAAATTATATATATATTTTTAACCTCAGAAACCCACCTGCCTCAGCCTCCAAGCGTTGGGATGAAAGTTGTGCGCCACCATATCCAGTTTTGAGATTCCCCCCCCCCCCCAGCAATTGCTTGAAGTCATGCCAGGCAACGTTTTTGGAACTTACACTGGGCTCCATAGTGAGCACGAAGCCTGATTCCTAAGACCCTGTCTCAAAACAACAACAACAAAATTGCAATAAAAATAAACGAAAATCGTGCCCTCCTTACTCTCTCACAGCATACCATGCAAATGTGTTATCGGACGGAACCGAACAAGCTCATCGCAATCCGCGAACACTAGTTCTGACAGCCCCTCATCTTTCACTTGCCAATTAACAAAACGAAGACATACCCCTCCCCGATCTCCTCCACCGCGCGCGGGAGCAATTCTGTCCATGCCGCGCTGCCGTCGTGCGCGGGGTCAGAGGTCACGGCGGCGTTTGTGGTGACGTGGTTTTCTGCTCTCACCCGGAAAGCCTGGCGTTCGCAGCGCGCGGAGCCGGCGTCGCGTCGGCGCGCTCCGGCCTGTCTTTGGCTCGTCACGTTGGCCCGGAGGAGCCGCTCGCTGTCTCCGGGGCGGCGGGGAGGATGGTGCGGAGCAGCCCGGGACCCGCCGCGCGCCGCCGCGACTGAACAGGGTCAGGCCGCGGGCGTCCGCGGAGCCGCCAGTCCGTGGGGCGGTGAGTAGGGTCCAGGGTCCGGATAGCCGGCGTGTGTGCCGGGGCCCGTGGGTGTGCAGGCCGGGGCGAGCTGGTACTCGGGCTTCTCCATCCACCTCCGCTGTGCTCGCCTCCATATTTAGCTGTCCCTGGCCTGTCCCATCCCCCCGAGGCCTGCGTCCGGAGCCAAGGCTCATTATCTTCTGGATACTGCTCGGTGGAACTGCTAGCGTCCTTTACGAGTTTTAGAAAAGAATTCAGTCTTGAAAATTTAAAAATCTATTTGGGTCTGTTTGTGCACGTGAGTGCAAGTACCTACAGAATTCAGAAGAGGGCGTTGTATCCCTAGAACTAGAGTTACGGGCCATTGTTAGCTGCTTGATGATGTGGGTGTTGAGAACCTAACTCTGGGCCTCTGGAATAGCAGGTGTTCTTAACCCTCGGAACCATCTCTCCACCCTCCATTTGTGCGAGTAACTGTGCGTGTGTTCAGTTTTACTTTGGGTTGTGTTGATAGTTCTCTGGGTGGAGAGAAGATGGGAGGGAGCCACCCATCGATACAAGCCCGAAACGGAATAGTGAAATTATTGTAATCTTAAGTATATTCGAGACAAAGGCTCATGCTGCCCGGGCTGGCTCGTAGGCAAGACTGATCTTCCTATCTAGTTTTGAGATACAGGTGTGTGCCATCCTGTCAAGCTTGACAGGGTAATAACGGTATTATTTTGGGTTTGATCTTCTGAATACTGGAGATGGGGGTCTCGTGCAACCTAGTATAGCTCAAACTTACTACACAGCTGAGGCTGACCTTGGACTCCTGCTTCTCTTGGCCCATAGTGCTGGGGTGGCAGGTGTGCACCACCTTTCGGGTTAAGCCTGGTCTGTAGAATTCCAGTTATGGGCCACGCCTGTGGCACATGCCTGTAATCTTAGACACTTGTGAACTGCCACTGGGGTGCTGGGATCTTAACCCAGGTCCCCAAGAAGAGCAGCTGAGCCTTCTTTCCAGTACCAGAAAACCGTGTGTGTGTGTGTGTGTGTGTGTGTGTGTGTGTGTGTGTGTGTGTGTGTGTGTGTGTGTTTTATGTGGTTATGTGGTTATGTGTATATTTATTCTTATTTTCCAGACATGGTATGCCTATGTAACCTGGCTGTCCTGAACTAACTCTGTAGGCTAGGCTGGCCTCAATCAAAGTCACAGAGCCTCTTGAGTGCTGGAATTCCCACACTCCCCAGTCTAATTGTGTCTTTATTAAAGCCAGTGTCTATAGTTGGTGTGTCCATGGCATGTGACGTTGATTGGTGTGAAGCCCGCTTACTGGCCCTGGTATTGTGTGATAGCGTAATGAGTCAAATGAGAATCAGTCTCTGCCACTTACATGTCTGCTTGTATCCTTGTAAATTACCTAACTTGTTTTCATTTGGTCTCCTCTTCTGTAAGATAGGGATGCTAATTCTCACTTAGCAGTGTTGGGGGATTAAAATACCTATCCAGTATATGCCAAGCACTATATATACCTAGTGCATGTCATATATTAAGTAGTTATTTTCTCCTTAGCTGGTTGTAATCTGGTTCTGCCACTATTACTCTTGTGAAAGAGTTTCTTTCTTTCTTTCTTTCTTTTTTAATATTTATTTTATGTGAATTGGTGTTCTGCCTGCATGTATAGCTGTGTAAGGGTGTCAGATCTTGGAATTATAGACAGTTGTTAGCTGTCATGTGGATGCTGGGAATTGTACTCAGGTCCTCTGGAAGAACAGTCACTGCTCTTAATCGCTGAGCCATCTCTCTAGCCCTTCTTTTTTTTTAATTTTTTAATTATTTTTATTTATATGAATTGGTGTTTTTTGCCTGCATATGTAACTGTGTAAGGGTGTCAGATCTTGGAATTACAGACAGTTGTTAGCTGTCATGTGGATGCTGGGAATTGAACTAAGGTCCTCTGGAAGAATAGTCAGTGCTCTTAACCGCTGAGCCATCTCTTCAGCCCGTGAAAGGGTTTCTTACATCTCATTATTGACATTTTAAATCTTCATTTTTCTTAACTTTGATCAAATTACTTAGTTTGTATATGTGTATGTGCACATTGTTTTATGCATATGGAGATGGAAGGACAATTTTCTGGAGTCAGTTCTTTCCTCCCATCTTTATGTCAAATCCAGGGGTCAAACTCAGCCTTTAGGCTTGCATGGCAAGTACCTTTACCCTCTGAGTGATCTCAGCAAGCCTTTTTTATTTTTATATTTTACTATTTTAAACACTCCTAAGGCAAGCAGCTTGGGTGTTAAAGCTTCGTTTTTTATTTAGCCTTGGTTAAGATTTTAGAAATAAAGTTGCAGAAGCAGAGGTGTGCTCCAGTTAATTCTGTTGTGTGTCACACAGCTGTCCCATGTCCTGTCAAGTATCTTCCACAGTAGCTGCCTTTTGCTCAAGCTGTCTGCGGTTTGGCCTGCCTCTGCCTCCTGAGTGCTGGGGTTAAAGTGTGTGTCACCATACCTGGCTCAGGAACCTTCTTGGCACCTCTTTGCAGATAAATACATTAATAGAACCTTTAATTTCCTATTTGAAAATGTTTGTGAATGGTAGAAAGTGGTTTTGAGTTTTGTGAAATATTTGGAGTCTTACTAGTTTTGTTCAAAAATGCTTTTGATGCCAGGCATGGAGTTACACTCTTGTATTTCTAGCACCGGCCATATAATCCCACAGGTGGAAGGTGGAGGCAGAAGAATCAGTTCAAGGCCTGGACTACACAGAGTTTGAGAGTGACTCTAGGTAAAACGGAGCACCAGGGCTTCTTTCTCCTGTTTAACTGTAACTTAGTACTGATTGGTCTAATCATCCATTTGATAGTCTAGATATTTCGAGTTAGAGACAGGTAAGCCTGTTTACCTGCTTAGGGACGTTTCAGAGGATGTATCTGTTGAATAATTGCCCTGGGTTCAATCCTCAGCAATACATAGATCAGGTGTAGTGATGCATACCATACATACCTGTGAGACCAGCATGTGGGTGGCAGGGTGGGCAGTGAGTGGAGGCAAGAGGATCAGAAGCATAAAACCCTTGGCTACATAGCCAGTTCTAGTTGCACCTGGGTTACAAAGCAACAACAAACTACAGATATAGAGCTGGAGAGATGCCTCAGTGGTTCAGAGTGCTTGCTACTCTTGCAGAGACTTGAGTCTCAGCAAACCATGTGAGGAGGCTGACAACCACCTATAACTCTAGTTCTGGGGATCCGATGCCCTTTGCTGGCCTCCACAGTTAACCTTACAAACACATACAAAGATATATACATGTCTTCAAGAAAACTACAAGTGGATAAACAGTTGGGGAAATTAAATTAACTCTATGCCATGAAGTTTAAAAATCAATATAAAATGGATATTTTCCTAAAATAATATTTTTTAAATCAAAAGTGACTCATCAGAAGTAAAAAAATAGATGTATATAAGCATTAAAAACCGTTAAAGTAGTTAAGATAGCCTCGTCAAAATAGAAAACAAATACTTGGCTGACTCATATGGTTTTCTGGCCAAAGTCAAATTCCTAAGAAGTAGAAGTGCATCTTATTCCTCGTAGCACAGGCTTTTAATCAAGTACTTGGGAAGCAGAGGCAGGTGGTTTTTTTGTGAGTCTGGAGCTAGCCTGCTATGTACAGCAAGTTTCAGGCCATCTAGGCTATATATTAAACAATATATTATTGTTTAAATAATAATAGTAATAATAAAATAAAAAAGTCATGTAAAATGACAAACTTTTCTTATCTCATTTATGAATATATAGAAAAATTGAGAGCAGAGTGGTTTTTAAAAGTCCTGATCAGGGCCTGGAGTAGTTCTGTGATCTGGCATATGTTTAGCATTTGTAAGACTAATGTTCACCCCTAAACACCAAAACAAAGCTCTTTAATCTTCAGTCATTTTAAAATTATTCAAACAGTGAAATAAACATGAAAAATTATTCAGATTATTTTTGTCAACAGATTTAAAAAGCAAAAATTAATGGTTTAGACATTGCAGATGAGGCATTCATTGAAATACAATATTTGGCTGAATTCAATGGGTACATAGCAAACAAGAGGCCTTGGGTTAAATACCCAGAACCAAGAAAAGGGGTGTGGGGGAGCCAGACATGATAGCATATGTCTGTAATTCCAGCACTTGGGAGATAGATGCAGGAAGCACAGGGTTCAGGGCAAGTTTGGAATACAGGAGACCCTGTCTCAGCCTTTCTCCCATAAAAAAAGAAATAGCAGTGAATTTTTTTTTTTTTGTAAACTTATGAGTAAGTACTTCCTTACCTTTCAGAAGTCTTCCGTTGTAGTTATGGCTTCTGTTGCTGTAATAAAACACCATCATGAGAGGCAACTTGGGGGTGAAAGGGTTCATTTATTTCTCTTGGGTCACACTCCATTGCTTGATGAAGTCAAGGCAGGACCTCAAATAGGGCAAGAACCTGGAAGCAGGAGCTGATGCACAGGTCATGGAGGAGTGCTGCTTACTGGATTTCTCTTTATAGCTTTCTCACCCTGCTTCCTTAGAGCACCCAGGCCCACCTACCCAGGGCTGGCACTGCCCATAGAGGCTAGGGCACTCTCACATCCATCATAAGTCAAGAACATGCACCACAGGTTTGCTCACTGGCCAATCTAATGGAGGCATTTTTTCAGTTGAGAATCCCTTTTAAAGGACTCTACCTGTGTCAAGTTGACATAAAAGTAGCATGCACAGCTTCCCAGCAGAAGCCTATGTTGCGTCCCAGATTTAATAATGAAGCATTACAAAACATTTCTGCTAAAGTCTAAGGCCAGAATTTTTTTATTATGAATAAAGTCATATTTTTATCCATGTATCCCCTTGTTCAAACTCAGAATTTTATTACAGCTACCGCTATTGATATTTTTTTTTAACTTTTTATTTATTTATTTATTTGCCTTGGTGTTTGCCTGGAACTGGAGCTACAGACAGTTGTTAGCTGCCATGTGGGTGCTGGGAATCGAACCCAGGTCCTCTGGAAGAGCAGATGGTGCTCTTAACCGCTGAGCCATCTCTCCAGCCCCTGCTATTGATATTTAAGTAGTTAAAAATAAGAAAAAGATAAAAGGATTTGAAAAGAAAAATACTAATGCTCTTGTTTTTCAACAGTGTAAATATGTATATGACATCCAAGAGAGGTCACAAACAGCTTTGTTAGAATTTAAAATATCTGAACAAAGTGTCTAGAACCTAGGACAATGAAGGCTAGGGCTGTAGCTCAGTGGTAGAGCACTTGCTCTCATTTATAAGGCAGAGCAGTAGATAAGTCTTACATTTGCATAAACTAATAATACTAATGTATTCTGTGTGTAAGAGAGTGCCCCGTCACTCAGCCTTGTTCTATGTTTCCAAGGGTAAACTTGAACCCATAACCTTTTGTCTCTATTTCTCAAGTGCTGGTCTTAAAGATGTGTGCTACTATGTCTGTTTTCTGCAGTGCTGGTCTTGGGACCCAGGGCTTTGTGCATGCCAGGCAAGTACTCTACCAACTGAGCTAACAGCTCTACCTTCCTCTCCACTATGTTTGTTTGTTTTTAACACAATGTCTCATATATTTCAGGCTGACTTTGCTAGTAGCTGAAAATGAATTTTAACTCCTGGTCTTCTACTTCTTGGGGTTACAGGTGTGCACCACCATGCCCTGCTTCATCTAGTCTTCTAAATGAATTCATTGAGTGGACATTTCTCAGATGCAGCCTTTTGTCCCACAGTACAATTAGATGAAACCAACGTGAGTGTTACAGCTCCCTTGTGCAGACAGGCCACCAATCATGTGCTGTTTTAGGTTGCAGCTGATCAGAAGCATGTTCATCATTAACCCCCTGGAGAACCTGAAGCTGTACATCAGCAGCCGGCCACCCTTGGTGGTGTTTATGATCAGTGTCAGCGCCATGGCCATCGCCTTCCTCACCCTGGGCTATTTCTTCAAGATCAAGGAGATTAAGTCCCCAGAAATGGCTGAGGTACAGTATACTCCTAATTTCCCCTTGTGCAGGATGGACCTTGCAGAGAAGTGGGGGACAGCACTTTTTTGTTTTTGAGGTCTCACTCTGTAGTGAGGGCCAGTCTGAAATGTACTGTGTATTGGCTGACCTGGAATCTGAAGTGATCTCCCTCAGCTTCATGAATGCTGAGATTATGTTATTGTTATGTATCACCACACCTGGAGGCTTTTTTGTTTGTTTATTTGTTTGTTTTGTTTGAGACAGGGTCTCATGTAGCATATGCTGGTCTTGAACTCTAGATCTTCTTGCCTCTGCTTCTCAAGTGTGTAGATGCATCCAGCAAAGATACATATTTATACAGAATTTCCTATCTTTTTCTCTGTAACTGCTTTGTCAGGGAATACCTAGATAGTTGTTTAAAATAATACTACCAGGTTCATGTAGACTGTTTCAGTAGAGAAACAGATGCATTTGGGAGAGTATTTATAAAAAACAAAACAAAAACCCCAAAAACTTGAGTCAGAAGAGGGCTAGGTATGGTGGTGTACTCCTGTGATCCAACACTGTAGAGACTGAGGAAGAAGGAGTCTGAGTTCAAGGCTTTCCTGGGCCATATAGTAAAGCCTTGTCTCAAAAGAGGAAGAGAGAGAGAGCATGAGCTAAGGAATTCACCTTTTCTGTAGTCATGTTACATAGTCATTTTGAAATTGTGACTGGAACACTTAAGAACTTAAAAACAAAACCACCTTTTGGTTTTCTCATTTGTGCTCAGGGTATTTTTATTAGCTAAGGGATCCTATTGCCTAGGGAAAAAGGGTACCCGATAGAAGTGGTTAGTGGCCCTGGAGAAGGGGAATGAGTGAGAACAAAGTATAATGAAATGTGCATGAAGGTGTACCTACAACCTGGGTGGTGGTGCCACACATTTAATCCCTGCACTGGGGAGGCAGGCAGATCTCTGAGTTTAAAGCTAGCCTGGTCTACAGAGTGAGTTCAGAACAGCTAGGACTACACAGAGAAATTCTGTCTTGAAAAACAAAAACAAACAACAAAAGGAGTTCTAAAACCTAAAGAGATAAACAACAACAACAAAAAAAATCAAAACCCCCCCAAAAAACCCTTTTTGGGTGTCAGGTGCCTTGGAACTAGAGTTAGAATTAGTGCTAACTACCCTGTGGGTGTAGGGAATCTCTGGCAGGGCCATCTTATTCACTGAGCCATTTCTCCAGCCCCTCAAGATCCCTTTTTGAGTTTGATCTTGAGGTTGGTTGGTTTTCTCTGGAATCTGCTGGATTCTCAGATACTGTATAGAGTGATCAGTTCAGGCTTCCAGGGCTAATATAATTCTATCACACTGTTCTACAGGTGCAGGTGGTGGTGTATTCTGACTTGAGATGGTCACTCTCAAGTTACCCTTTTCCTCGCTCCTGTAGTAGCAGTAAAGGGTCATGGCTGTTCCTACAATGGAGATATGGGGCCTCATATCTGTCTCTCTGTTTTACTTTGCAAAGGATTGGAATACTTTCCTGCTGCGCTTTAATGATTTGGACTTGTGTGTATCAGAAAATGAGACACTGAAGCATCTCTCCAATGACACTACCACTCCTGAGAGCACTATGAACATTGGGCAGGCCAGATCATCCACCCAGCCACCCCAGGCCCTGGAGGAGTCAGGCCCCATCAATATCTCAGTGGCCATTACCTTGACCTTCGACCCTCTCAAGCCCTTTGGAGGGTATTCTCGAAACGTCACACACTTGTACTCTACCATCCTTGGACATCAGATTGGACTCTCAGGTGTGTATCAGCTACTTTCCTTTCAAGGCTTTCAGGCAGCAGCTGAGATAGGTTCAGTGTTTTGTTCTATGTTTGCAGGTGTTTCTCCTCTTTGTGTGTGTGAGTGTGTGTGTGTGTGTGTGTGTGTGTGTGTGTGTGTGTTTCTCCTCTTAAGACTTGGACTTCATGAAGTCAAGAAGGAATGATTGCTGTGCTTCTTCACTCATTTGGGTCTCCACGTATCATACTCAGTCTCCCTCTTTTTTGTTTTTTTGAGGCATGGTTACTCTGTGCAGCCCTGGCTGCCCTAGAACTTGCTCTGTAGACCAGGATGGCCTCAAACTCAGGGATCTACCTGCTTCTGCCTTCCAAGTGCTGAGATTAAAGATGTGCACCACCACTTCCTGGCCCTACATAGTCTCTTATTAAAAGCTTCGTCAGAGTCATGACTGATGGGGCCAGAGGTACAGTGGCCCAGTGTACCTCTGGGTTTGTGAGCACGGGGCCCTGGGTTTCTCTATAGCACTGGGAGATGGGGAGGAGAAGGAGAGAGAAGCTCAAAGTGCAACGTCTGTTTCTGGCCTCGGTATAGTTGATCTTTGACCAATATAGGTTTTAATTGTACAGGTCTATTTATACTTGAATTGTTTTATTTGAATTGTTTTATTATTAAAAACTTTTTGTATATATGAGTGTTTTGCATGAATCTATGTGCACTGTGTGTTCCTGGTTCCTGAAGATGGCAGAGGAGGGTGTTAGGTCCCCTGGAAGTGGAGTTCCAGATGATTGTGAGCTACCATATGGGTGCTGAAAACCCCTGCAAGAGTTCTTCTCTGAAAGAGCACCCATTGCTCTTACCCACTGAGCCATCTCTCTTGCGCTCTGTTTGAACCCAAGAGAAGCGTAAGCCAATGTGAAGATACAATACTAGGTCGTAAAGGCATTGGGCCAGGCGTGCTGGTACACAACGATAATCCCAGCATGTGGGAGGGTAAAGCAGTAGAATTGTGAGTTTCAGGCCCTGCCTCAAAAACAAACATAAAAACTGGTGACATATACCCTTAATCTTAGCATTCAAGAGACAGAGGAAGGTGGCTCATCTAGTCTACAGCAAGCTCCAGAACAATTGGGGCTATATATTGAGTGTTTGTCTCCAACAAAACAAAGCAGAAAACCAAGAGAAAACAAAACTCAAAGGATAAAGAAAGAAAGAAGGCAAGAAAAGGGCATGGTGGCACTTGAGGCAGAGATTTCAAGTTTAAGGTCGTCAGTATTGAGTTTGAGGCCAGTCTATGCGACAAATCAAAACAACAAAAACATCTTAGAAGCTTAAATGAACTGTATCCTACACTGTCTTTCTGTGATAGCTTTGTAGCCACCCTCTAATTGCAGTGGGGTCACATAGTGAGTGTCTACTTCAAGCATCATATTATGCTAAGTCACTATGTGAAGTTCACCTGTCCAGTCAGTGTCAGTGGCATATAGCAATAATTAGTGATTTTGCTGTTGTGTATTTCCCGTTTATGACAAATGAATAAATACTTGCTAATTGACAATTGATGTTATCAGTAAGACTTCTAGTCAACATCAGACAAAATAGATAGTTAAGTCTGGGGAGTTAGGAATTCTACTCAGTTTTTGGGCAGTATGGGAGTAGCACCTGAACACCATGTTGCTCAAGACACAGTGTGTTTACAGACATCCATGAATATGTATATTCTGTTGGGGTTTGTAGTACATTGCCATTGTTATTTATTTTGTCTGTGGGTGGCATGTGGGTGCACATGAGCTACAGTGAACATGGAGAGGTCTGTGGTCATTCCCTGGTAGTTGGTTTTCTATATGTAGGTTCTTAGGATTAATCTTAGGTCATCATTGGGCTTATTTGCTCTTGACCCATTGAGCTGTCAATGCTGGTTATTTTTACTATTGCTTGTGATGCTGAAATTTGAACCAAGGCTTCATGCATGTAAAAAAAGTGCTCTTCATACCTGAAAAAAAATTTTTTTTTAACTTAGAGATTTAAAATTAGTTAATTAAACTGGGTGGTAGTATAAACCTTTAATCCCAGCACTTGGGGAGGCAAAGGCAGGCAGATCTCTCTGAGTTTGAGGCCAGTCTCATCTACAGAGTGAGTTCCAGGACAGCCAGGGAGGTTGTTACACAGAAAAACCCTGTCTTAGGAGAAAAAATTATGTGTGTGGATGTGGATGTATTGTTTGGTGTCTTGGAGGCCAGAGGGCACAGGATTCCCTTGGGACTGATGTTACAGACACTTGTGTGCTGCTGTGTGGGTGCTGTGAATTCATTCTGAGGTCCTTTTAACCACCAAGCCATCTGCTTGAAGTCTGCACAGTTTAAATGGCCACCATTTCTTTAGCAGTATGCTAACTTTCAGGAAGAACTAGAAAGAGCCTCAGACCTGATCACTTCATCTTTGGAATTTGGGGATCATACATAAGGCAAAAAAAGGTGGGTGTATAACCTAGTGGTTAAGGGCTTGTCCAACATATGAGTCCTGGGTTCATTTGCCAGTACTGAAAAAAGATAATCCAAACAGCAACCAAAGTCCATATACTGCTTAGTTTTTATATTAGCTTTATACAAGCTAGAACCATCTGGGAAGAGAAAACTTCAATTGAGAAAATGTTCCCACTAGATTGGCCTGTGAGTAATCCTGGGTTTTTGGTTTTTTTTTTAATTGATGATTAATGTATGAAGACATCAGTTTATTATGGGTGGTGCCACTCCTGGACTAACAATCCTGGGTTCTATAAGAAAGGCTGAGGACTGGAGAGATGGCTCAGAGGTTAAAAGCACTGATTGTTCTTCCAGAGGTCCAGAGTTCAATTCCCAGCAACCACATGGTGGCTCACAACCATCTATCTGGAGATTTGGTGCCCTCTTCTGGCATGCAGGCATAGTGGAGGCAGAATGTTGAATACATAATAAACAAATCTTTTTTTTTCTAATTATTAATATCTTTTATTATATGTAAAAAACAGGAATATCAGGGGCTGGAGAGATGGCTCAGTGGTTAAGAGCACCATCTGCTCTTCCAGAGGACCTGGGTTCGATTCTCAGCACCCACATGGCAGCTAACAACTGTCTGTAGATCCAGTTCCAGGCAAACACCAAGGCAAATAAATAAGTGTTTAAAAAAAAAAAAAAAACAGGGGCTGGAGAGATGGCTCAGTGGTTAAGAGCACCGTCTGCTCTTCCAAAGGACCCGGGTTCAATTCCCAGCACCCACATGGCAGCTCACAACTGTCTGTAGTTTCAGTTCCAGGCAAACACCAAGGCAAATAAATAAATAAATAAAAGTAAAAAAACAAAAAAACCCCCAGGAATATCTAAATTCATTGAAAATGGTAACTTATAAAACAAAACAAGGTTTACAAAGTATTTAAAATGAACATTATGATGTATAAGTGAGCATTAATAAATTACTTTACTAACAGCTATAGGTAAATTAAATGCATATGACTATACAAAGGATACCTAAACTCACTAATTTTATAGATTTATGGCGTATACTTATTTGAAAAAGATTAAGAAATTTCAAATGGAAAGGTACCAAAGAAATGAGCCTTTCTATTATTTTAGTTCTTTAAAATGTTTATCCCAATAAGATTTTATCATCAGTAATTATTTTTAAAAGTCACTAATGTTATTTGTTTTAGTGTTCCATTTGGTCTCTGCCTGAAGCATTACATGTTTTTTTTTTTTTTTTTCAGTTGTCAACACATTTTTTTTTCTGAAATTAATTTTTTAGATAATTAGTTTTATTTCCTCTACTAATGATTATGGGAGCCCACTATTATGACATGCAAATCTATGAGGCTTTATTGACTTATACTGACTTATTAACATTTTTCTAGTTTGTGATGAATAAATAAATCTTAAAAAAAAAAGAAAAAGAAAGAAAAAGACAGCAGGCTGAATAAGCAAGCCATGGGGAGCAAGCCAGTAAGCAGCTCCCCTCCATAGCCTATGCATCAGCTCCTGCCTCCAGGTTCCTGTCCTGTTTGAGGTCCTGCCATGATTTCACTCTGCAATGGAGTGTGACCTGAGAGACATAAACAAATAAACCCTTTCCTTCCCAAGTTACTTTTGGTCATAGTCTTTTATCACAGCAATAGAAAGCTAACTAAGACAGTTCACCATTAATACTTACCAGGTGCTTAAAATAGTTGCTGGCACAAAGGAAATGTTATCTAAAGGCTTGTTTAAATGTATTAGTTACTTTTCTGTTCCTCTGATTAAAATACTATGATCAAAGCAACTTATAAAGCTTAATTGGGCTTAAGGTTCTAGAGGTTTGAGTTCATGATGGCTGATAGTAGAGCAAAGGCGTGGTTGCAGGTGGTGGGAGTAGCAGCTGAGAGCTGCCCTCTTGATCCACAAGCAGGAGGCATTGAGACACTGGGTGTGGAGGAGGCTTCTAAGCCTTAAAGTCTACTCTGATGACACAGACTCTCCAATAAGACCATGCTGATAATCCTTCAACATTTGAACCTATGGGGACCATTCTCATTCAAACCATCATTTTAAATGATACAAAAAAATAAATACCACGGAGTTTGGCCATACCTGCTTGTATGTACTAAGCCTGAACACAGTAGACATGGTTTAGGAGCACATAGAAGAGGAAGCTGGAAGACTCTGGAAAGGATTTGTTTATCCTAAGGGCTGACTGGGGTTTGGAAGGATAAACTTTGGTTCTTTGGTTTTCAAAAGCCTTTGCATAATGTTCACAAAATGCTTGTGGATCCTGCCTGTCACCTTTGGCTATGAAGAATGGAAAGTTGGTGCTATGATTATAAGAGTGCAAGTCGGGGCTGGAGAGATGGCTCAGCGGTTAAGAGCGCCGTCTGCTCTTCCAGAGGACCCGGGTTCGATTCCCAGCACCCACATGGCAGCTAACAACTGTCTGTAGTTCCAGTTCCAGGCAAACACTAAGGCAAATAAATAAATAAATAAAGTTTTAAGAAAAAAAAAAAAAAAAAAAAGAGTGCAAGTCACTTCTGTTTGTTCCAGAGAGCAAACTGCCACTGCTTCTGTGTGTGTGTGTGTGTGTGTGTGTGTGTAAGTAAAGCTGCTTGAATCACATTTATGGCATAATGGTAGATTTTGAATGAAGTAATACATATAGTACAGAAAATCACTGCACTAAAGTTCAGCTTTGTTTCTGCCTGCTCTGGTGTTTTGTAAGCTACTTTGTGGCTGTACTAGTCAAGCAGGCTTCATTGTTAGGGCTGGGGCTTCCAGAAATCCTACAGCAGGTGTGCAGGAATGGGTGGCTGTTGAGTTTGGCTTCAGACTCATTGGAAAACCAGAGAGCAGTCTGAATTTCTGCCTGTGTCCACCAATAAACTACTAATTCTTCTGCAGGCAGGGAAGCACACGAGGAGATCAACATCACCTTTACCCTGCCTGCTGCCTGGAATGCCGATGACTGTGCCCTCCATGGCCACTGTGAGCAGGTGGTGTTTACAGCCTGCATGACCCTCACAGCTGCCCCTGGAGTCTTCCCTGTCACTGTGTAAGTGTCTAAACATTTGTGGAGTCCAAGAAGACAACTTGAGGGGTCAGTTCTTTCCTACTATGTGGTTCCAGAGATTGACCTCATTTTGTTGGGCGTGGTGGCAAGCACCTTTACCTTTTGAGCCATCCTGCTGGCTTTCAGGATCATTAAAAACCTCTTCATATACAAATGTGCTGAGCTGGGTTTGTAGCTCGTTTCTTAGAATGTTTGTTTAACATTCATGAAGTCCTGGGTCCAATTTCTAACACAGAATAAATGGGCATGGTGGAGTAAACCTGTAGTTCCAGCACTAGAAGGGGTGGGGTGGGAGGATCAGGGGGTCAAGGCTAGCCTGGGGTACGTGAGACCCTGTCTCAACCAAATCAAATCAAACCAGAAAGAAGCCAAATGCTAGAGCTAGTGCTTCAGTGTGGTAGTAAAAAGTGATGTGGGAGTGGCCACTCTCCAGCTGCCTTTCCTACTAAGAGTCATATTGGAAAAGGAAGAGCTAGGCCCTCTGCCACAGTGACCTGTAATTAAAGCTGCTTAAAGGTAAAGGTTCTGTTCATCTCTGTGACCCAGAAATTAACTTTTGTTTTAGCTTTTTTAAAGATTCATTTTTATTATTTTAAATTGTATTTGTGGGGGGCGGTATGTACATGAGTAGTTATTTTAGCTTTGGGAGGATTTGTTTTGAGATGGTCTCATGTAGCTTAGGTTGGTCTCAAACGCTATAGCAAAGATTGGCTTAGAACTCCTGATCATCTTGTCTCAGTCTCTGGAGCTTTGGGATTATAAGTGTGCAACTGATGCCTGGCTCCTTATTTGTTTATTCAGAAAAATATAAAACAGTTGAATGTATCAGTACATACCTGCAATTCTAGCATTTGTAGGCTAGCCTCTGCTTATATTGAGATCCTTTCTCAAAATACGAATAACAAAAGACCCTCAAAACATAATGCCATTTATCCCAGGGAAACATGGTAATTGTTCAAACATCTTATTTTTC